>CAEGAE010069081.1:0-126720 GCA_903067095.1 Girardinus metallicus | reverse complement strand
TTTTGGACTGTGGGAGGAAGCCGGAGAACCCGGAGAGAACCCACGCATGCACAGGGAGAACATGCAAACTCCGTGCAGAAAGACACAGGCCGGGAATCAAACCCAGAACCTTCTTGCTGCAAGGCAACAGCTCTACCAACTGCGCCACTGTGCAGCCCGCTTTTTTTCAGTGAACATAAAAAATGTAAACTCATTTGGACATGTTTTATGTCCAAATAAGTAAGGTTGGCAGATTTTGAAATCCAGAGTTTGGATGGACCAAAATAAGCTGCATAGATTCATTTATGACTTTCTTTCAACAATGCTGTCTTCTTGCCACTTTTCCTTAGGGAGACGGTTTGCGGATTGCACAGCTAACAGTTCTCCTTTCAACTGATTCGCCCACCTGAACTTTAGATCTCTCCTTTTCCGGCCTGTCAAGTTAGACAGGCTACCATATGTTGCTAAGCTTTGCAGTAGCGTCACTCTTTCAGAAAAGGTTCAAAGCCTTGGATGTTTTTTATAACCTTGGCTTGCTTCAAAAAGTGTGTAAGGTCTTTATATTGGAAAACACTGAAAATACATTTGACTTCTTATTTTCAAAGAGTTAAATTAACAGAATATTAAATCGCATCCAAGAATTTTCAAAGTGAGATTAAAGTGTTTTAATTCTCTGTAGGTTAACATGTTTATTCGGGACATTGGGGTCAGCTGGGGATTTGTTCAAAGTCTTGCAGGATAACGAGGGGGTCACTCATCACGGTTTCTTTTGTGACCGAAGAAGACAAAACTCTGAACCCATCTCTCAGGACACCTGAAGGAAACCTTTTCAAAGCCGCACAGTCAGACGTCCGCAGAAAATGATGAGAAATGTTGGCTCCTTTCACCCAACTTGCACTGCCTTGAAAAAAATAAAAAATAAAAATGGAGATAAAAGAAGAAAGTCACAGTTCCTGTGTTCTGCTGATGGTGGGAGGATAAAAGGCAGAGAGAAGGCCAAGATGATGAGAGGAGAATGAGATCCAGAGAAGCAGATTAGTTGTAGCTGTAGATTTCATAAAACTAATATCAAAGCAGCAGCTGGGTGGGTGGGCTGGGAGCAGGCAGTGACATGCGAGGACAGAAAAAAAAAAACCCCAGAAAGATCCAGTTAGCATAATACAGGAGGATGCATGTGTGTGTACATGCGTTTGCATGTATACACTCGTACACACTTCATCTACCCTCCGTATGTCTGCTGAAATCCAAATAAAATCCAACTGACTGACAGTTCTGGCTAATATTTTATACATCAGCAAACTAAAATTGGGGATGAATTCAGAAGCTCTTCAAAAACGCAAACTCCATCAAAGAGTTCGCCTCTGAGTCTATATGAAGACGCAGCTGAAGATATCAGAAAGTGGTCTGCCCCTTTTTCTTATCATGAGGTGATAAAAAAACGTCTTCTTTATTCTTCCTCTATAGAAACAAACCGGTTTTTGTGACCAACTGATGCATCTGTCTGAAATTAAATATGTTATTCACTCATGTTTTGTTTTAATTATCTAAATAATGCTCATATTTCTCCACAAGAGAAATATGAGCATTATTTATACGTCATTGCTATTTCACTTGCACAAAGATGCCCAAATAAAAGATGCAATTTATAGTCAGTTATGCTGTGCTACATTTGCACCAGTTTAACCTCAGAATTAGACAGGTTTGCAACAAGAAATGTGAGTGTATTTTACTGAGACGCCATGTGACAGGCCAACACTAAGTGCTACATATTTATGAAGTTTTTTTAGGGTGTCGGAAATAAAAGTGTGGGGGACTCTGTGGAATTTGAAGCACAGATGAGTTAGAAAACACGTCACAGCTCTGTGATATGTTCACAGAGCTTTGCTCTTGTCATCACCTGAAAATGAAAACAGTAGGACTTTGCTACAAACCTGTAACTTTGCAACTTTTAAGAAATTGCAGGGATACAATGATCAGGTGGGATTATCTGATGACAAGACAACTACATATGGATCTAACAATTCTGGGTTATATAAAAGAGTGAACCCCCCCGGCCCCCCAAAATCTTCACTGAAACAAAGTCCTAAGAAATCTTGTTTGGAATTTGCCCCAAGCCATACAGGAGACACAGCAAACACATTGAAGAAGGTTTTCTGGTCAAAAGAGATCAAAATTAAAAGTTAAATAAGGCAAAAAAAAAAAATCAACCCAAAACCGACTAACACCGTCCCATTTCCTAGGTGTTTGCGTTTGGGTTTTTGATGTAATCATGCTTCTTGAGGGTTATTTATGTTCAATAGGTCTTGCCATACAGCGATTGACTATCGATCTGCCCAGGGTGTACCCTGGCACTCTCCCAATGACTTCTGTAGGCACCAGCACCAGCCCCTTGTGACCCTGCAAGAGTAAGCAGGATAAAGTATGCATGAGGTCTTGCCATATTCTGTTTCCGTTTTTCCATGTTCTCTGTGTTTATCACACTATTGTGTTGCCGTGTTAGCTCATTCCTGTTATATTAGTTTCTTTGTTTATTCTTGTCTTATTTTTCTTGTATATTTGTGTTCATTTCTCTCAGATTATTGTCATAATAACCCTATAGGCTTTTCCCCTCTTGTTTTCTAGATCCTTTAAGTCCCAGTTCAGCTCCGTCTGTCTTAGATTCCCTGCTTTTCCCAGCAGCTGTACAGCATTTCCTCTGATAAGTTTATCTGGTTCTTTGTCACCTTGCACCTGTGCCTTAGTGTACACTTTTTTTTGTTGTTGTTCATTGCTGGATTCTTCCATTCCATTGTTTGTCTCTCTGTTTATACTTTATATCTTTCTTTTCGTGTTTCAAACCCTGTGAGTTTTCTTTTTTTTTTCAGTAGAACTTTTTTGAGTGGCTGTCTGCACTTTGGCTTTGCAATAAAACACTTACAAACACTTTACATTTCTCTGAAAACTCCCCTCCCCAAGTTCAAACACAGATGTGGCAGCATCATGCTGTGGTCATGATGCTTCTAAAAACAGAGCTATTTTGAAGATGAAAGGCGCTTAATACAGAACAAACCTTTTAGATTCTGTAACAGACTTCTTACAGGGGTTGGGTTCGACCCTTTGCATGCACACCCAGAGCTACAATAGAATGGTTTATTCTCAATCTACGTTCACACATGTCAGAATAGTCCAGTCAAAGTGATGTTTATGGACAACATATCTGTATTATTTGCCTGAGCATGAAGTTAATTGCAAATAACAAAATTACAAAAATTTAAATCCTTAGACTTGCAAAGCTGCTCAAGACAAAACTCGAAAAAGTGGAAGCAAGTGGTAATATGTACTTTTCACATTTTAGTTTTCAAAATCTTCCATTATGATCCCTCTACGTTACATGGACTTTGAGTTGATCTGGTTCGTACAATCCTGTGGCTGTAACATGACAAATTGGACAAAAAGCTGAAGAGGTGTGGGTGCATTTGTAAAGCCTTTTAGGATTTTTCACAATATGGACATTATGAAAATGTCCATATAACTGGACATTTTTCATAAAATTTAAGCTGCCTCTGCATTGATAAACAATCATTAGTAAAATAAGGGAAATTAAATCTTATTTAAAAAACAGAAAAGTTGAGCTGCTTTAGGCTGAGCTGAAATCTGACATGATTTCCCATCAAAGATCCTGCAGATTAGCTAAAAGCCTGCAACATTTTTTTCAGATCATTGTACATTTTCTACACACACACACAAAATAAAACCAATTTTATCATTAATGATTTCCATTTTGTTCTATAAAACGATGATAGAGTTTACAACTAAAAAACTGCAGGGAACAAACAGAGGACATATAAATACCTATTTCTTCACATTGATGCTGAAAATTTCAGTGCATATGTGGGATTAACAAATCAGAAAGATGGATGTGTAAAATTCAAAAGGACCATGTTGACATTAAGCTAATTTGAATCCAATTATATTTGCTATGCAATTTCCAGTAACTGCTCAAAACTGTACAACCATAATTAGACAAAACAAAATGAAAACCTTACACTTTGTGATAACAAAACTAGTTATTTGGTACTAAATCTTCATATATATTTATATGTCCATACAAATGGCTTTAGTAGTTTAATTATTTTACTTCACTCTTGCAGAAGAAGAAAAAAATGTTGTCATTCAAAGAGCTAAAGCTGCTCTATGTTTGCCGAGAACAACCTTTTCTGTCAGTGGTGCTGATGTGACTCGTTTCTTGTTTATTCAACATCCAGAGCAAAGCGTGCCTGCAGAAATTCTGACATCTAAGATGTCACAAAATGGCTGAAGGGCTTAGACATGTTGCAGATATATAAACAAATTAAAAGATTTATGAAGCAGTGATGGTGAGATATGTATAAAAAGTGTGGACTGACATGTCAAAAGATATTTGAACTAGTTGAAGATACTCAGTGTCTTCGTAAAATAAGATATTAATAACAAGACTAACAGAGTTTTTAATTAAAATGGCTTAATTATTACATTTTAAATTTATGCCTTTTCAAGCAGTTTGTTGAAAGTGTTAACATCGTACAGTATGTGCTCTTGGCATGGACTCGCACTCAAGGCCACGCTCATGGATATTTCATCACCAGCCTTTTCTTTTAATGATTCACAGTATGCAAGCATGATTTATTTATTCTCTGTGTTTTGAGCATGTACAGATCTCTCATCAAATACCTCGTACTAAAGAGGAACATAATGTCCTACAGATGATCACACTTTTACCTTCACGATTCATGCATTGGTTTTCATGGATCATGAAAACCAATGGATTTATAGAGAGAAACTTTCACACAGGGCTGGTCCTTTGTTAACACAAAGTCAGGCAGCTGGAATATGGAGACAGAGAGCTTGATGCATGACTTGAGGTGGCCCCACCAAGCTGTCAGGATCCATCTTTATTAGTGTCAGCACTCTGGGTTAAAAGCTTTTAATGTGAAAGATGACAGCCATAGTGACGTGTTAAAGAAATGGCTGAAATGGCACATTGGAAAAAGGAAATATAAATATTTTTGGTGCACTGTCATTAGACAGATATGGCACCATTTCACAACACTTGATGCAATCATAACCATATATATTTAGTTGGTGTAAAATCTCTGTCAAAAAGAGTGCTCAGTTAGCTGCATTAATGTTCAGGAGAAAGTCAAGGTTACAAAAGATGACAATCCCAACCAGAGAACATATTTATGCTGGAATCAATGGCTCTATTTAACGGGCTAAACACAGAAACAAGACCAGATCATGTTTCTGCTGCCGTTAAATTGCTGATTAACAGCAGCAGTTCTTGCAGATGATGCATGAATGTAGAGCAGTAGGAGATCTAGAGTGAGGAAAAGCCCCCTTTTAAAAGCATACATACAGATGGAACAAATGTAACCATCAGATCTCTAATATATGGTAGAGATTGATTCTTTTCTTACATGTAAGAATGAGAACAATAAATTCTATCCTTGACTGCTCAGCTTAAGCTGGAGGAACATGAGCTCATCTTTTTTTTCTCATCAGACTTCTCACTGCAGCGTTTTGAATGAATGAACTAAAAACGGCTTTTGCAGATTTTCTTTTTTTTTTTTTTCGTAATATAAATTGCAATATTGTAGTGTGGAGGTGACCAACACATCACAAATATAAAAGTACATTAAACCTCACTTTTATGGCACATAGATTGCTTTTATTACATTGCAGGACATACTTACAGCCACAATAATGTGTTGGCCTTAATCACGTTAGCTCAGCATGTTGGTGTTCCTCAGGGAGCGATACATGAAGTAAAGTCTGTAGAAACGACCAAAGTTAAAGATCAGTGGGAGATGCAGCTTAGACAGCCGACCACTTGTTGAGAAAATCCACCCTGGTGTAAATGAATGAACGGGGATCAACCCAGAGCTGCAGACTTACAGTTTGGGGAGACAATAACAGGGTGAATATTTTTCCTGCAGCTTGTAGATTAATAAGCATCATTTCTCTTTGCTTCAAAAGTTTGTGTTGTTTTTATGTTTCTTTGCTAAGTTAATCTGTTTTGATTAATTAGTAAGTAACAAATTGATGATTAATATGCCTCAACTTAGTTGAATGGCCATCATTAATACTTCTACTCATCTTCAGCTGAAATATTAATTCTAGTGTGCATATGTGATCAATTGAAATCCTAAGAAATATCAGAAATATATTTATCTTTTTTTTTTTACATGCAATAAAAAATTACTCAACTTACTCAACTTAGGGTGTACAGTTTGTCCCATAGATTAATTTTTTTGATTAATTATGAGACTGAATGGCTTGTGAACAACAACATAGTTTAATAATCTGCTTATTATTTCCAGCTCTGCAATCAGCCACCCAGCCCCCTTGTCATGAGTTATACCGAACAAATTTAACACAAAGTTACACAAGTGATTAATCATGATCAAACTGTTGCTCCAAGTGCTGCAGAATGTTTTTTTTTTTCTCCTTTTTGCCTCTAGTGCTGCTGGTAACTTCTCAGTTTCTCTCATCTCTTTTTGTTTCAGTGTGTTTGGCTTCTTTAAATAAAAAGCTTATCTCTAAAGAAATGTGCAAATGCCTCAAGGTAGCACTGAACAGACTGTGGTAATTGTTCACAAAGTGCCTGTTCATGTGGAATTTCAATAAGCATAATTTTTGTATGCACACACACACACTAGAAAAAAAAATCTGTCTTTCTATTGCCTAAAATTAATTTTCTTTCAATGCCAAATAGATATAAATGTTATCTGAAATGAACAAAATCCATTTTATAAAAGAACAGCAGACTTATATTTGGCTAAAAAAAAGGGCATCTGATTACTTATTGTCTGCTTAGTTTATTTCTTTTAATAAAAATACCAGAGGTATCCTCTGGCTCAAGAGATTGTTTCTTTACTTAAAAAGCCCCCCCAAAAAAATGCCTAGTAACAGAACACCTTACAAGGCCCAAAAAAGAAAATACCCCAAAGCCAATCATTAAATAGCTTGTGGAAAGTTCCTCAACACCAGCACAATCTCCCTCAGGCAAAGTGCTCCGGCAAGACTCCCCCAGTGTGCACTCGATGAGATGTCCCCACTCAGAAACAAGTGGCCCGCTGGCAACTATTCCATCCCATTTTATCGATCTTCTCATGTGGGTTCTAAGAAATATGACTCAGGGCTTATTTCCTAATTGGACTGTAAATGCAAGAGGAAGAACTGCAGCCCAGTCCGAGTGATGTATGCTAGGGAAGATGATAAGGTTGCTTGTCTTCTCATTGTCAGCTAATTGGCTGTCCTCCACCTAGCTGGTGTTGAGGTCGGCCATACGTAGCTCACTCCTCCACCCAGACCCCATAAGGCTCTACTCTGTGATGAAAGTCCTCCTGGCTCCTGTTTGCATCCTTTGCTTAAAATCCAAAAAGTAAACACACAATTTTAGGCCAAATATATTTTATAACCACATAACTTGTGAATACTAACACAAAAAAAGATAAATCATAATCTGAAAAAAAACAAAAAAAAACAGAAGTGAGGACCTTAGAGAATATGAAAGACTGAATGAATTATGTATTTGCATTCTTTGATTTACTTTTATTTTAGGTAAAACACAAATAGTTTCCTCTTTTAAATCCCTCCATAGAGTTAGTTCCCACAGCAAGTGCTTTCAGTCAACACTTATCCTGCACTTCAACTCATCACTTGATAATTCACCACATATACATCTTAGCTTTATGAATTCAGATAGGAGTCAGGCACATTTTCTATTACATTTTGGTCTGAGCTTGCTATTTCAAACATAAAGTTATAACTCTTCACCATCTTTTGGCTGTGTCCTTGGTTGCCATGTGCATACCTTATTTTTTCTTTCGTACTTCCCTTACATATTCCTCAGTTTCTGCTAAAGACACGAATTAAACTGTCGTCAGCTCAAGCCTGAACATAAATGAAAGGTAAAAGTTGTAAGAATTAGCATATACACCCTTTTTAAATGGTGTTCTCTGCTTAAGTTAACATTTTATTGGCACTTCTTCACCCACTCTTACAGATTACATGCATCTGGGTGGGTTTTGAAAGGAAGTGTCTCTAATGGTGCCGACAGTATTCAACTCAGGTAAAATAATGAAAGAAAATATGCTCCACTATCAGTCTGCTGATGGTATCTTTGCACAATATTAAAAAAGTTGATGATAAGATCAACTTATTCAATCATTTTGACAGGTAATATTTTTTCACTACATAACTTAATCCACAAATTGTATTAAAAAGCAAACTTGCCTGAAAAAATGGATTAAATGTAAGTGGGAAAAGTGTGACTTTGTGGTGCACTTCAACTAATAGAAACCACCTTTGAGAACGCTAACTGGATTTTAGGGATGATGTGTGGACTATAATAACAAAATCTAAAAAAAAAAAAAAAAAAAAAAATGCATCTGCTGCTGACATTTTCACCTGAATTTAGAAACTCTGAGACTCCATTCAACAACCCCATAGGGTTTTCTAAAGTCACCAGCTGATGTTTATAAATCCTACTTGAAACTGTATATTTAAGTTTGGATAGAGAAAATCGAACAAAGACCAGAAATTTGTCATTGTTGTATAAGTTTTTTTGGGCAAAGGTTCAGTTTTGGTCTCGTCTGTGATCTGTGGAGTCCATCACCAGCAGTTGCCTATTCATCTTATCTTGGTACATTTTGAAAGCCATCATCTGAGAATGGAAATATTATGTATTGGATGTATTGAGAGTTACTCAGTCTTTGTGCTCTGTTTCATCATGGACGATTGCTGTAAAACCTCTTAAATCTTCATAGAAAATCTGGATTTGTACTGAAATTACACACAAGTAATTTGTGGCTGAAACGGCATGTCACAATAATCTAACAAAGAACTTAGAACTATTTTTCTTCCACTTGTAAATAATACGCAGGGTTTAAAGAGTTTAAAACTGCTAAATAGTACATACTTTTCCTCTGACGAACTAAAGTAACAACACTCAATATCGTGACCCAACAGTGCAAATGCAAGCCACAATTTATTTAAAAAAAATAAATAAAAAATCTGATTTCTTAATTGCAGAGAGTGTTCTCCTCTCCAAGGATGGTATTTTATTAAATGGATGTACTTGGGAGGTATGGCTGCTATAAAGCTGATCTCATGCTCCTCATGAATAAAGTAAGCACTCAGGCAAAGTCTGAAAACATTACTGTGAATAATAAGGCAAAGAGTAAAGGTGAAAGAAAGGGGTCATGGAGGGAAAAGGACTAAGAAAATTTAGAAGAGGAGGAGAACAGAAACACTCTGAGACCAAAACCTATGACAGCAAAACAAAGGAGAAAACGTTCAAGACAAACAAAATGGAGCATGACGACAGAACCAGAGCATATTGAAGGAATAAAGATGGGGGTGAAGGTGTAGCGTCCAAGATTCCTGAAGCAGCTTGCATTATTCATCACGTCCGCAGATTCATGCAGGATGAATCACTTCGCTCATCATTTACACGATGCCACCGATGAATTATTCATATGGAAAGTTGTGGGTCTGACCATCCATAAAGAAAGGGTCAAACTTCCGGAAGGCAACATTGTCTCAGAGGTCAGTGGCGTTGCAGCTATATCCGATCTGCACCCAGCACAAACAGCGCAGAGGTTCACGTCAGGTAAAAAATTTAAAGACGAGAGCAGAAATGGATATTAAATATTTTACTGACCTCATTGAATTTTTCATGCAGTGCAACATCTGTCCGCAAGAAAACACAGACTTAAAGGAACGTAGACGCGAGATTAATTTTCACTGTGGTAGTTTTGGGAAGAGTTTGACTGGTAATGATATTATAGTTAGAGCCACTTGAGTTATTTTGAGCTATCTCTGTGGTTTTGTTGCTGATACAAAAATGTTTCAAAGCTGCGCACTGTCCTGAAAAATGCTGAAGACAACATAGGAACAGTGAAACAATTTCTTGAATAAAAATGGGAACAAGTCAGAAGATACTTGGAAGAAAACAAGAAAAGCATCAAGAAAATCTTTTTACAGATTCATTTAAAGTAAAATAAAACATAAAAAATAAAAGTAGGAAGATATAATCATAATAACTAATAGCAATTAGTCATTTTTAAATATATATTCATAAAGTTATTTGCTCTGTTTTCTCACCAGTTCAAAGATTCATGTGTATAATGTTCTAACGTCTACAGTTTGAATGCACTCAAATTAAAAGATTGTATTTCTCTCAAATATTCAGTCCGATATTATGGTGCTTGCAGTAGAGGATTTGTTGTTTCATCACTTTCACGCAGCGTGACTTGCTGTTCCGGTGTTTGTGCGCGTAGGCCTCAGGTTGATGTTTGTAAGCCCAGTTTTCTTCTGGTCCTCCTGACCCTGCTCCTGCACCACTTTAGAAGATTAAAAGGGAACTGAGGTCGTGTAGAAATAAAGATGTCAGTGAAGAGAGACACATGTTAACACCTGGTGTAATATATCTCACTAACGTGGTGGAAATGCCTCCTGCCCGTGGAGAGGTTTTCGGCTTTCCATCTCGAGCATACGAGGAGTGGCGGCAGGGTAATGTAATTGAGACACAGAAGATGAAATTAGTGCATCCTTCAGAGGGTACTCGTGATGAGAGTGGAGGCCGTTGGCAAGAATAATTCCCAAGTGTCTGAAAAGCACACATATTGAAGAGGTAAGTCTAGTGTGCTTTACTTGAATTAAGAACCTAATTAAATTCTCAAAAGGATTCTTTTAGTATTTGATAAAAATGGGACACAGACACACAGGGCACACTTAGACACTTAACAGCCAGGAGCCTCACAACGAGTGGACTGAGTCAGAGCCTCAAGAGCCGCAGTGGTCAGATGAACACATTTGATACTAATGTTGCCTTCCTTATGTGAAACCCAATCCAGAACCAGAGACAATGTTTTTTTTTTGTTGTTTTTTTTATAATGTGGGCATGTTTAGCTGAGAAGTTCTAGTATCCACTAAGCCACAGCAATTTGAACCTTGACTTGTGGTAGTTTTCTCACTTCTGTCCAACTAGCTGAAACATAATTAAGGAACATGACCAGTGTCTCTGACTCAAGCCTTGGAAGCACTTTATTGCTTTTTATGGATGAGGCAGCCCATTGGTGACGCTATTCCTGTGATGAATCTCTTCTGGGGACCAGGCAGGGGACTGTCCCGGGGCGGAGCTTTAACACAGCCCATAAAGCCACACACAGACGAATCCCCAAACTATCAATATTAATAAACAACTCTTCTTTTACATTATTAACGTTCCATTTCCACCAGAAAATAGGATTTACTATGGCCCTGTGACACACAAAATTTAAATCAGCAGTGTAAAATTTGCTGGTCACCATGGAAGCGCCACCATAAATTGAGAAAAGGCTCCGGAAATGCCATCATAAATAAAGCACCGCAGCTTAAGGGACAAGCCTAATTAGCTTTCACTTTGTTGAGATTTAGAAGTGCGCTGCAGGGTGTTAACCCGTGACTATGATTTTAATTAATTACCTGGGGCTTCCTGAGCATCCTGGATTGGCTTGTTATTTCTCTTTCTTTGTTTTTTTTTTCCTCTTCAAGGACATTCTGTTCTGTTGTTTTCCCAAAGTGGTTTAACTGAGGGGGTGTTCATGTATTTGGGGAGGTTTTTGCAACTCATACTGTGTGAGCACAGTGAGAGACAAGAAAAGAATGAAGAGAAAGTAGCGACGGGGCCTGAGAGGGGGTCACCGGGGGAACATGGCTGTGGTGAAGACAATAGGAGACAAACAGCAGTGGATGTGACTGTAAACAGATGGTTAGGATTTAATCAGTGGTTTTTGTTACCCGAAGTTGTGTCAGTCATCTTAAGCAACTCAGCTCAGCGAAATGGGCAGAAGCTTGGTCCTGAGAGAGTTAACACAGCAGCTTGGCAATCATGACTCGGCCTCAAAGTGGATTTCTGCCATCAACTCAATCTAAATAAAAACTCCTCAGCAGTTCATAGGGGCATGATTTAATTAACCTAACCCCCCACATAATGTTTGCATTATTCAGAGGTGCAGAAACAAACGCTAAATACTTTCCTTTTCACTTTTTTTGACAAAAAATAAAGTTCATGAAAAAAAAAAGAATCTAAAAAATATTATAGGTAGAAAAAATGTCAAAATATCTCCTTAAATGGTGAATGAGTGTGTCACTCAAGTTCAAGATCAAGTGTCTTTTTGTTTTGGTTTTATTTTGTCCTTTCAGCTATGTTGAAAAAGATGTCAAAACAAAACTTCATCTCCCTCTGTGGAGTCAAGGCTGAGCTCTGCCAACCAAGAAGGGACTCTTTAGGTCCTGGATTATTCATTTGTTGGAAGGCCCACAGCTGCCAAAGGCCAGCTTTTTCTGCTGATGGTCTTTCTACTTTTAAATAAAACTCAGAGTTTGGCTGCCTGTCAGGTGGCCAAGTCTGGAATAGAGTCTAAAGGAGCTCACTTTTGAAAGAGAGGAGCTGACACCAAGGTTCATAGAACCATCAAATGATATATATATATTTAATTTGGGGTCACTTGGAAATGCTGACAGGTCATGTCAGTTTTCATCACCAATGAAGTCTAATTTTACTCTCATTTCTTTTTAAACTCCTTGAATTCTCTGCAACAGCCCTTCACACTAAATTGTTGTAAATAGAACACAAAATGAATTATAGAGCCCAGGAAATATTGTTTAATTGCCTTCGTAAGTTGAACTCCGGGGCTGTCTGCTCAGGGGAGAGTAAAATACCAGTGACTCAGGTTCAGCAGAATAGAGAAAAATAAATAAATAAATTCTCACCTCGATTTTTCCAATTGCTTTGCAAACAGACTAAAATTAGCATATTGTTTTTCTACTTTGGGAAAATGTGTGAAATGTTTCACACAGAAATAGCAGGAAGGAACGTTCAGAGATGATTGGATTGTTTGCAGCTGCACTCATAAAAATTGAAATCCATGTTTCAGACATGGTTAAATCTATAATATGCTGCTAGAGACAAACAGAAACACCTGACATCAATTCCTGATTTGCAGATAACTAAATTGAGAGATTATCAGATAAAACCTTTGAATATCCTTTAAAAGTGAAGTTTTAGAGTAAAAACTATTCAAACTATTGAAACTATTTAAAACTATTCATACTCTTTAAAATTTTATGCTACAAAGCAAAATTTATTATGACTTTATGTGATAGATCCGAACACAGTACATAATAACACTACATAATAGTAAATATGTAACTCCCACTTTTTAACACGGTGGTAGCAGTGTCGTGCTGTGGGGGATGTTTTTCTTATGCAAAGACAGGGAAATTGGTCAGTATTGAAGATAGGTGGAGCTAAATATAGAAACATCAGGAGTATAATTAGCTACTGTGGAAAACTTCATCTTCCAAACAAAACAACAAAACTGAACATACAGATAGATGTAAAAGGAAATTATTTAAATCAAAGCATATTTGTATTTTAGGACTGTCCAGTGAAAGCCCAGACTAGAATCCAAATGAGAATAAGTGGAAAGATTTCAACATTGCAATTCACAAAGACTCTCCATGCAGTCAGACTGTTCTTGAGATAAATTGCAGAGAGACAATGGGTCATTTTCCCCCTAATTTTACACTTGGCAGTTATACACTTTCTGCTGGTCTATCACATAAAATCCCAAAGAAATACACTCAGCTTTCTGGTCCAACCTATCTCTGTCTTCCCCAAGGGCAAGTAGATTTGTAGCAAGAAGTAGGACATAAAATGTAAAGCTTTTTGAGTTAAGGATACTTTTAACTGTCGGTATAAATGGGTTTCTGAGCAAATTAGTTCTGCATCATGTCATTAGTGTTTGTGGATATAAGATAAAAGAAAATGTGAAAAAAAAACTTGCACACCATGGCATTGGATATGTCCAATGTACTGGAAATATATACAACTATATTTTCAGTACAATGGAAATATAGCATGTTTGTAAAGACTGAGCTCATTTAAACATGTTTATATGCAGCAGAAAAACTGGATCATCTTTTATTCATTGAACATATGTAATAAAACAACAAGGTGAAATAGAAAACTTGTTCTGGTTCATTTGCAGAACCTAATGCACATGGCTGGCAAAAATGAGGGAAGAAAAACTCATGTCAAATTGGAGCGGTTCAAGCATTATTTGCAGAACCTGTACTCCAAAGTGTTAGACGTTTTATTGGTAGCTACCTATGGCTATATGGCAACCAATAGCTGTGGCAAAGATGGTAGACTCATCATTAGCTCTAATTATAAAACGTGATGAAACAGAAAATGAGTTATAAAAACTTAAACATAAACAATTATCACTTTTATAATGTCCTGAGTAGAAGTAAAAATATTACCACTATTACCCTTTTAATTGATCTTTTTTTGTGTGTGTGCATAATTATGAACTTTAAAGATCTGATCTGATTGCTCTATGGGTTACAGTCTAACACAACAAATGAAGAAAATGTTAAAAATTTTATAAATGATTCATATATTGCACATATAATCTGCAGACACTAATAACAAAGCATTTATTCAGAATAAATAAAAGGCAAATTTTTTGTCTCCTTTCACTTATAACTTTCTTTTTTTTTATGTATTCATTAAGGATATGAATGAACACTATCTCAGACTCTCCAAATGTATTCTAGAGCATATAAATCACTGTTTGTAATAAATTAATGATCAGAAACGGGAATCATTCTACACACCCTCTGGGTTTTGGCTCAATGTTCTTTCAAATTAGTCAATAACGGCTCTTTGCTGCTCTCTGGTGGAGAAGTGCATTTTAGATTTTTAATATCAATCTTAAATCAAATCAGCTTGTATGTTGCATCTACAACAAAAGACACACAAAAAAATTCTGCCATCTTTTCTGTTGTTGAATGATAAATATATTATGTAAGTCCCACATTTATTTAGAGACAAACATTAACAACAAAACATCTAAATTTAGAGGTTGGTCTCTGCATGAGCTTGGCACGTCTAGAGACTAACTTCTTTGCAAATGATTGAAGTTCAGTTGGATTGAATTACAGCCTTAGTGAAAATCAACTTTTAAATCCTCACGTTGGTCATCAACAGGAAACAGATTTTATCCCACAGCCATCTTCATCCCGGTCCTGTCTGCTGTGTTTATTTGTTTTCATGATGGTGTTTGTTCATTATGCTCTTTAACAAATCTCTGCGGCCTTCAAATAGTCATGCTACCTCTGTTAGAACTGAGGACTTTCATGATGGACTAATGTGAGAATGAAGAACAAGCTACATAAAGAAAGAACCAGAGAAAGTGCTGAGTTACTGACTGCAATGGTATAATGTATTTAGTCTTTTTCTGCAGATGTCAGTAGGACTACAGGGAGGAGGCAGAGAAGCTTGATTTATTTAGTTATCTGCCTCCTACCATACTGTAATGACATAGTAATAATTTTAACAAAGATGTAAAAAAAACAAAAAAGCATATTTTTATAAAAGTTACCTACTGCAGCTCTCACCAGTGTTTGTATAAAAATGGTAAAAGTTATCAATAATCAACCCAGTCAGGTAAACTTCAACTGTTTTTTTTTTTATTTAAATATTTAAAAATAAATGAAGGAAAGAATATAACCAAGAAGAGTATCTTTAAATCCAGGAAAGACTTTTATTAGGATATCAAATCCTAATTTTTAGAACCGTTAACCCAAGTCACGATAAATCCTCCTTGTTCCACTCTCATTACTTTCACTTAATGAATGTTTAAAAACCCCTTGGTGTTATCTAACATAAGGTCCACTGTACGGTACATGTATCTGTTTACGAGCCTGAAATAAAGACCACGGATTAATTTTTGATTGGATGCATTCTTGCAGAGTTGACAAGGAGTGCAAACAACATTCTTTACAGCTGCCGTGAAAAAAATAGAAAGAAAAATCAATTATGAAAGCAGACAAATCTTTCACTGCGGAGAAATCAATTCACAAAGAGCAAGGTAATTTATACTTTTATTAGATTCATTTTTCATTCTTAATTTGGCTCAGGACTATAAGTACCAAACACTCTGCCCAGTCCAAGCAGGCTACTGGGAGACATAACTCTAAGATTCAAATTAACCTCTGAACAAGACTGGAGACTGGTCAATACTCTCTGTAAGGGGTTTAGTGTGTGTCCAAAAGAGAGCAAATCATCTTTATTCCACCTTATTTTCAACTCTCTGTGGACCTATAATGTCCAAGTGTTTTAACAATTCAAAAAAACAAATTAAATCATTATTCACATATCCTAAAATATTAAAAACTCATTTTGTACCTACAACTCAACAGCCAAGTGAAAATCTTTATATCGTCACTTGATTGAAAAAAAGTTGGTTTCAATTCATGTGCTTGATGCTCATTTTCTAACAAACAAAACTTCATAATGGATCTGCTTAAATTGATTAAAGATACAGTTACTGATGAACAAACTCACAGACTTTTATTTTTTAAAAATGTTACACAAGTTGTTTTCAACGAAAACAAATATTCTCAAAAGATCCAGAGTAGCTCGCTACATAACAACACATTTCTCTGTGGAATGCCAGCAGCCATTTCCCAATACTGTATTTGCAATTAAGACATCAACAGCTGCTTCCATTACATTCATATAAATAAAAAAAAAATAAATTTAATAACTCCATGCGACTTCAGCATATTTCCCTATGGCTGTTTGGCCCAACAAAATGCTACAATCCACAACTAACCATAGCTAGGGAATGGAGCGGAGACAAGCAGATGTGTTGTCATAGGCCCGGAGGAGATCAAGAATTGCATAAGAAACATAGGAGCCTAATGTTTTTGTTGCATAAAACAGTTTCTATTATTTTTCTTTCAAATTGTTCTTGAAGTAGGGAATAATCTCCCTATCTCCACCCCAAAGTCCTTCAACATAAAGAGGCCACTGTGACAGCTGTTACACCCACCTGTAACACACCATTTGACTCATGAAGCAGTTTCAGTCAGTGTCTTTCTATGTGCTTTTGAATACCATGTGTGCATGTCTGGTAACTCCGTGCAATTACAATCATTTCAGTACGCAGCACTGCATGTGGACCAAATTGTATCCAAATCTTTAATGTGACTAACTTAGTTTGTTTAGCTGGGCAGACAATTGAATATTTGCTCCCCTGTCTGGCACACAGAATATTTACAGCAGTACAGCTGTTGTTTATTTACAGTGTTATGTGAGCGTTTATTTCATCATTATCAATACTTTATTTTTACTGTCACAAATGTACAGCTTTGTTCCTGCATAAAATAAGATCAGCTGGTGATAGGCATGGGTCGGCATGAGTTTCTCACAGTATGATAAGCCTGATTGTAATAGCACAGTTTCATGGTTTTTATACAGTTATCTTAAACAAAAATCACATGGCAGCAAATTGACGTTTATTCTATGACTTTGGCTGTTGCAACTGAATTTTTCTGAGAGGACAATTTAGTCTTTCTCAAATGCAAAGATGAGATGTAGGAGCCTTCTTTCAGCCAGCTTACCAGCAGTGGGCACCAACCGGCTGGGGTTGGGTTTGCAGTGAAGTTTTGAAACCTCAGATTTTTAAAACCTTGGTACACCTCAGTACCTTGCTAGTAATGCTAACTTGCCAAATTTGAGTTTAATTGGATCTAAAACATGGATTGAATAGAAACATCAAAGAAATCTGGCTATTTTTTTTTTTTTGCGCAAGACAAACAGATGTAAAGAAGATGAGACAATCTAATGACATAATTCAGAAGAATTTTAATCTGTGCTTCTTTGAAGTAAATAAAAAAAAAACATCTTGAATAACCTGTGGCATTTTGTAATTGGATTATATTCGACTGATCTGCCAACAGGAGCCAGCTGAAGCAAGTGCCTCTATCGTGTAAATATGTACTCTTGTTGGTTTTTTAATAACATCTTATCTCTTAACTGAGACTGTGGGTCTGCTGGTCTGTCCCAGACGGCTCACGCATTCTGTGCCAGAGGACTTTGCATACAGGACAAACCAGGACAAGAATTTTCCAAATACAGAAACGGCCAGATAAAAATAAGGGCTGCTCAACTTCCCGGTCTTGACCCTGCGCAGAGCAGAGCAGAAGGGAGCCAAATATAACTAGGTGGTTTCTCGTGTCTCGCCTCTCCAGCAGTTTGCCAGTTCCTCACCAAGTCAGTGTAGAATTGTTGCTCTCAACTGAAACCGCAAACCTCAAAAGAGACGAAGCTGCAGCCTTGAGCGAGGCTGAATAAATACAGTAGTGTATCATTAAACAAAAATTAACTTTAAAAACTGCCTCTTAGTGCCAGCGGAGTGAAACAGCACAGACTTTTTTTGTGCATTGTCTTCGAAAATGTCAGAAATACATCTTTAAATAAAATTTAAAGTGTTTGTAAACCGTGAGGATGAACCACAGTTTGTTGCAAAGATGACGCGGTCCGCTTGTGCTTTCTCCTCGGAGTCTTGCTGATTGGGAACCGTGGCAGGATCCTCAGCAGATTTCCTTTATGGAGCTCCTCAATAGAATAAGGTGCGAAAGGTCCTCATCAGAGGCCCATTACACTGTGTGCTCTGAGCGGTCCAGGGGGGACCGTAAACCTCCATCTCTTCTTCTTCCATGCTGTCAGTACTTGTTAATCCCAAAGATCCGAACGCCGTGCAGCTGCGGCAGTTTGGGAATGAGCACCGTGAGCAAGGACACGGTGTTGACCACAAAATGGACTCTGTCGTACTTTGTGTAGAAGCTGGTTAATATATACCTGAAGCAAAAAGACAAACGGAGAAAGGAGATGGAGAATCTGAGTTCAAGTAGTCGTCAGGAACATGTTCAACATCACAGATTTATTTTTTTTCTTTGGTAGAAGTTGACCCTTTTCTGTGATTAAAAGCTGAAGCGTTGGCCAGATCTGCAAGAAAACAGTAAAAACGGTCTGTTTTTTGGGTGACACTTTCATGCTGTTTTCAGATTATACTTCAGAATCATTAGATACATATTAATTGATTTTAATCCAATTAGCTATTGCCTTTCCAGCATAAAAATGTGATTCACTCACATTGGAGGATTTTCCAGCCAGAATGGCCTACCGTCCTACCATTTCATTCAAGTGTGAATCCAGATTTTCACTCCAAAAACCCTAATTTTTGGATTGGCAACAAATTTTGCTTTATGTTATGATTAATAATTAATCATTTATTTTTAACAAAACCAATAATAAAGATAGAATTTATCTTAGTTAAAATAACGAGTCAGGGAACAACTTCAATTAATGAGTTACAATAACATTAAATTTCTCTCTTGGATCAATAAAGTATTTTTGAATTGAATATCAGAAATTATAATACAACCAACATTCAGTCTTACCGTTCTCACAACACTAGCCTAATGTGGTGATATTACAGAGCAATTTTTACAGAGCATTTTTGTCTGAAAAGACAAAAATGAAAAATAAGCAAACTGATCAAATCAACCAACTAATGAATCATGACAATAAAACAAAACAAAATATTGAGAAATAACTCACAGACCAATTAACAAATAATAGTAAAACGTTAGAACAGCAATATCACAGTTCAGTATGGATTTGCAAGTGTTAAATTACTACATGTAATGATAGAAGGGGATTTTCTTTGTTAGTCATAGCTTCCAAAGCACCAGCAGTGCAGGTGGCTGTGTGTGTGAAGCTGAGCTAACTAACCAGTAAGCTAATGGCTAGGAAAAACAATGGACACAGTTTGTAAATGTTACATCAGACAGAATTAAAAGCTATCAATTTAAAGAAGCCACGTCTAAAACCATCAATCTGTCGATCTAGCTTTAAACTCCCCCAGGGAATTTAAACTGTTATGATACAAGACATTTTGCAGAGTGTTTCATGTTACGGGACTCGGCGGGCAAACGCCTTTTTTCCAAGTTCGGAGCAGACATTTGGAGCAGAAACCAAAAGCTGATTACTGGAACGCAAGGACTATTGCCTAGTGATCTTTTGTGCTTTTTTTGAGTGTGTGGGTCAAGATGTGGCATTTTGCTATAAATCTCAGGGCAGAATGATAACCTGTACTGATCTAATGAAGACACTGAGGAGAAGCACAAATATACAAAAGGTCACTATAGTTCAACACAGATAAAAAAGCGGCAGCACCAAGTCACTTTTTTTTTTAACATTAAAATAAAAGCACAGCTTATTGCATTAATATAAATCTACTTTTATTCATATTCATCTCAATAATTGAGGAAGCCTTCCATTCACATACCTAAGTATTTATAGGAACTGATCATCTCTATGTCCCTTACATCCAGGGTAACCACAGCAAGAATATATATGGTCTAATTTTAAAGTTGCTTAAAATCAGAAGCTTTGTCTTAAATGCATTCAGAACAAGCCTCAGTTTAAGTACATTATCCTGAAAGACATTAAAAGCAGCTTTTAAGTGCTTCATGGCCAGTTCAAGAAACAATGCAAAGCAATGAATGACTATCATCAACATAAAAAAGGAGACAATTTGTATCAGCCACATTTTGATCCAATGTATTTATATCCATATCCACCCCACAGCTGCATTTGTAAATAATGAATTACGAAAACATTATGGAAGTAGTCTCCTCAAAATACAGAGTAACAAACCTGACGGGTGCAGGTCATTTCGTCCCTTTGCCCTTTCGTATTTTTTGCAGTTTTGGTCTTTTCTTATACAGATTTTTGAAAACTATAATGTGGCTCCATCTGCCACAGAACATTTAGTACCGACCCAGCAGCTTTTTTTGGTCATCTTGTTACCTGATATGACATTTTAATGACACAAAGTAAATTTCTATACCTTACTCGTGATTTCATTTATAGCTTAATTTCACTTTTAATTAACCAGGCAACACTTAGTGAGAATTGAAAATGCTCTGAGCTGTTGTCTTGGGAACAGCAACAAATTTAAGGCGTCTAAGGACTTACGACATTCTGCACTGCTGTTTCGTTCCCGCGCTGACAAACTAGTTCCTGTTGGCGCTGACTGCAAAACGAGGCGACAAATGTGTACAGAAGCACAGTGTACACCTGCAGAGCTGCTCTCATTACAGTATTCTTGCTAAGGCTGCAAATCCGACCCAGGAAACCAAAGTGCCTCCTGTAAACTGAACTCTCGTGATAACGAGGGAAGAAAAAGCCAGGAAAGCACTTATGGGTGCACCTGCAGAAAACCAAAGTCCTCTGTCAGTTTGTGGATGTGGAAAGTAACCATCGTAATCTACTGGCCCACTTCGCAAGAGTAAAGGTAACAGACAGCAGAAGAAGAAAGAAAACATACTAAGGGAACCTCAGCGATGAGGGGAGAATGGGTGGGTCACTTACAGCACAATGGGGGTAATTGTGAGGAACTTTCGTGAAGCTGTGAACTGTACGCCGTAGTCCATCTGCTCCCAGTGGGTCAGGAGGCGAGCCTTGCCCTGATCCGGGGTCTCAAAGGGAGTCCCTTTGACCGTGTGAAGCAGGAGGTACATGCACTGCAACGAACGCACAACCACCGGCAAATCAGAGATATTATTAGGAGAAAACTGGGGAATTTGGCTTTTTCTCAAAGTTTAAACTTACAAACAAGTTTGTGCAAGGTGAGAACAACACCTCTGAACATGGAATGTTCATTGTAACCACTGTCTTAATTTGAACCACCAAACAAACGCTTTCAGAAAAAAATTACTGCATCGATCCTTCGCTGACCCATCTCACTCACAAAATGTCAAAGCCATATGGTAGAAGTAAAGCCTGCGGGAATTCCTCTCACCAGATTGTGGATGAGGTTGGTGAGGGTCCAGACGACCGGGACGCTGACAAAGGGGATGCTGAGCAGGATGATGTGAAGCAAGCCGATGCCCAGGATGTAAGACAGCCAGATGCCCCTGCTGTTCATCACCCGGGTGTTAGGGTTCACCTCGCTGTGCGCCGTGCCCACGTTCATGGTGGCGTGAACTGACGTCGCTTGAATTATCTGATACAATATAAACAAAAGTCCAATTGACTTTTTCTTGGTTGCAGAAGGTAATTATTTAACAATCCTTGTTGGTAGATCACAGGACAATGACCGAGTCTCATTAGACATTTTTTTTTTTTTTTTAGTCCTATACAGCTGCAGGGAAACTCTGTCCAACAGGGTGAATTGGTGAGTAAAGTATAAACTCATGACACTTGAAATATGTTAATTAGTGATGATTTTATTCCCAATAGTCCATGCAATATTAATCATTATGCCCCTTTTATTGTGATGAAAAAAAAAATACGATATACTGCACAACCACAGGTAAAACATGCATTACAAAACATTTGATTTTAATGAATCACCAAAGAAAAGAAAATGAAATTCTGGCAATTTTGGGTTAAATTTCAGGTGACAACTTTTTGAGCTTAACTCATAATCAGGAAGTATATCACATTAAAAACTGTTTCTCTCTCGATTTGTTGGTCAAGGACCAGAAAATAATTTATTCTTTTTTTTTACCTTTTAATTGAAGGCATCTAAACTAAAAACTTCAAAAAACTCTTGAAATGAACAAATGGGTTCCACTTTTTGAATTAATAAAATAAATTAAGTTTGATATAAGAATTTATTGAAGACCGTCATTAAAGCTGTAACTGCTTGGACAGCAGAACATAACTAGTTAATCTACTGCCTAAACGTTCAATTTCTCAGTGACTCTCTTTGTAAATGTAAGATTTATTAGTCATTCCAGGCATAAGACAGAGAAGTAAAGGAGAACAGGGTTATCTGGTCGTAGCCTGGGGTTGTGAAACAATCCATCTCCATCTCAACTAAGTTGAAACCGCGAACTTAGTTTAGTCAGAAATTTACTTGCAGATTTGTATTTAGCTACCGTTTTCTAATACTCTTAAACATAATCTGACTTGTTGCCTTCAGAACACCTAATTCATAAATAACTATGTGGGATTTGTACCGCAGGAAGTGTAAATCCAGCTGTCGTCTAAAAGGCCTCAGCAGGTTTTGATTTCAGAGAAAGAGCATCATTAAGACCATGGACAGGTCAGGGAGGAAATAGAAAAAGTTAAAGTTTAGTTAAGTTACAAAACAAAGCTTTCAACATCAACATTCAACAATCGCAAAAACTAACACTGTATCCCATTCTGAACACACCATCTCCACTATGAAGCAGGGTGACTGCACCATCTTGCATGGGGATTTTTGTTGTTGTTGTTGCTTTTACTAGGGACATAACAGCTGGTCAGTGTCTATGGGATTATGGGATGAGTCAAGTTATAGACAGTGGTAAAGAAAACCTGTTAGAGGCTGCAGATTACTTACATTCAAACAAATACATTTAAAATTCGTGGCTGAATTACGGCATAATATGAAAAAGTTCAAGGGGCCTGAAGGTGTTCACAATACAAAAAATTAATAAAGAGCGCGTCTGCCAGGCCATAATAACATTTTCAGTAACGGAAAAACAGCACATCAAAGTCTTGTTGTTATTTCAAAAAGTAACCTTTAGAGGTGAGATAAAGTCCTAAGAGAGAGAAAAATAACTCACTGCCGTCAGCGAACAGCCGCATCCCAGCATGCTTTCAAACTTACTTACCTGCAAACTGAATTACCTCAGACTGAATGTCCTCCAGCCAATTCGGCAAGAGGGAAGATGAGCCGATTTCTGTTCAGTTCAGTAAGTTTTCACTTACCGGGTGGAGAAAGTGGTTGAACTCCGACCTGTCCGGGGGCAACAGCCCGTTATCACTGGTTTTGTGCAATCTATAAGCTCAGTTATGTAACCGGGAGAGGTCCGAGTGCTTCCATCTGTCTCTTTCCTGCTCTCCCTGAGCTCCACACGGCCGCTCAGAGCGGAACCATCCGCTCGGAAAGGAGCAGATCAGCG
The DNA here is from genome assembly GCA_903067095.1 of Girardinus metallicus. Lineage (NCBI taxonomy): Eukaryota > Metazoa > Chordata > Actinopteri > Cyprinodontiformes > Poeciliidae > Girardinus > Girardinus metallicus. The sequence goes on along the minus strand of CAEGAE010069081.1, from coordinate 102,912 downwards.
ATGCTCCGCTTCCACACCGTCCTCCGCAACGCGAGCTGGTGACAACACTGCACAGTCCATAAAGAGCCAGTCACTGATAAATTCACTCTCACGGACGCATGTCTTCGCTGAGGCTTCGCTCATCGCATTTTGCAGCGGTTGGTTGGCTTGTGTCACGTGGGGTGAGTCGAGCAATGAGCGTTTGGTACGATGAGGCTTCGTGTACGACGCCCCCTTCACGTATTCCGAGAGAGGTGGGATTAAGAAAAATGAGTAGCGTTCAGGGCAGACGAATTATATTATTTTACGTACACAACTTTGTGCGATTTTTGTGTGTGTAAAAAACAAAAAATTATGAGCTTCCTAAATGTATTTATTTTTTCAACTCTAGTTTTTGAGTTACTATGAGAGCTACAGCTCTAGTATTACATTCTACAACACATGGATGTAGTGTTCCTTCATGCATAGTTTCTGACCCCAAATTCCTCACATTTCCATTTTCAAACGTTTTGTTTAAAAGTGATAATTCTACAAAGATGAATAGATGGATGGTAAATACAAATACATAATGAGGTGGATGGTTAAATGAATGAATGGATATACATAAACTGAGTAAGTAGTATAATGCAAAAAGCTTACAGAGAATCTTTGATGATATCTCGAACTGTTGTTGCAGCAGTATATATCATATAGTGGTATATCAATAAACAATGAAGCATCACCAGATTAATCATTCAACAAATTCCCTCTACATGTGTTCTCATCCCACTGGATCAGCACCAAATGTACGCTGGAACAACTTGACCTATTAAAGAAGGGGCATCATGCATTTTTTTCAGTCCCATATAGTGCTGTTGTATAGTATAATCGGGTAACTATGTTACCTGCAGTTGTTTTGAAAATGTTGTATATATCAAAAACAAATTTGACTTTGCATCGTGGCCATATCTGGTGCCTTGAAATTGGCCTCTGCCTCTTTAAGATCCTCCTAACCTTTCCAACACTCCCCTTTCAGCACATCATCACAAGAATGCTTTTCCATGCTGTGCATTGATGCCCAGCTGTTCTTAAGCATGCTGTGGTTTGTATGACAAGCTAAGCAGAGGTTCCATCAGGTGCTTCCCAAATGCTGCTGCCTCTAGTCTGGTGGAGGAAGAAGTTCAGGGTGGGGCAGGGCTATTGGGTGGATTGGGAGGGAGCCTTTTTGTACAAGATCTAAGAGAGACAGACTGAGTGTGACAAAACATCAACAAATAACAAACACAACTAAAAATGTACATCATATGATGTCTCTCTATTCTAAATGTCCATTTCAACATGTTAATGAGGTGTGCATTGAAGAAGTTTTCATTCCGCTTTAAATTTAAAGTAATAGCTGCAAGATTCTCAAAACATTTTAAAGCTGAACCTCAGATTATCTAAGACTGTATTTTATGTTTCAGAAAAACTTTGTTTAGTAACCACGATCCACCCAATGTAACAGATCACATTTTGTCTTAATCTATACCTTCGGTGCAAATTTAACAAAATACTGAGTGAACTAAGTTATGACGACAATATTTGTTAGGGAATTGAGTTTTTGATTGGTGCTTTGTTCGAGTAGGGTGTCCTTTATTCCTTTTGTAGCTACTGTGAGAGAGGACCTTGCTGGAAAAAAAGAAAAGACTGACAGGCTTGATCCTCTGGTCCCAAAATCGAAGAACAAGATTCAAAGATAAGTCCAAATGCAAATTTAGGCCCACAGTAGCCCGAGGCCTAAATGCTAAACTATGTTCTGCTTGCATAAAATGTTACGTGAGACCTACTGTGTCTAAGAGTACCCCTGAGTTAAGTGGCATCAAACAGGTTTGACTGGCTGACAGAGAACCATCTCTTATGTTCACACTGCCTCAGGTGTATTAGACGGGTAAGCTATGTAAACTTAGAACTCTAGTAAATGTGAGCCCCAGATGACAGTGGTATGAAGTCATTATTGGCAATGGAATAAGGACAAAAATGTTGGAAATGTTAAAATACACATGAAGAGGAGAATAACTTTCAACAACTAGCGAGTCCTGTTGATGCATTTGATGCTAAAATATTGCTATTTGCCTAAAAGACAGACTTTTCACTTGCAACTATTCTTCTAAGATGCTGGTAGAACAACTAAACAACTCTGCTTCAAATAAGACTTAAAAATGTAACAACTAATTTCTCTTAAGGAAAACTGTATAGAGATTTGAAACAGAAAACATGTAGTGTTACATACAATTTACAGTTATTTTAAAAAAGAAAGTTCACTCTTTCTCATTTCTAAGATTTTCTACATTCAAGACACAAAATTTATAAATCAAACCTGAACTGTGCAAAAACACACAATAACAGCAGTGTCTTCTTTCAGAGGCATCTTCAAATATGCTGTAATATAGACTGCTACAGGAGACATTAACTTAACACGGCCATCAGCATCTACAACAACTCTTTCAAAAAAATGTGTTAACATTAGCTACAACATTTAATTTGTGTATTAATAAAGTTTTTTTAATTGACTTGAAAAGATTTTATACTGTCATTATCTATCAAACCAAAATTAGGTTAAGATGGATAAGGACTGTGTAAAGAAAGATTTCTACCCCTGCTGCTGCCACCTGATTATTATTTTATCAAATCTGCAGTCTACTAGGTATTCTTAGATGAAAAGCATTTTAACCAGTTTGAACTTTACTGCAGATAATCTGTCGGATTCAAGTCTGTAAAGGCGTAACTGTATGTAAGTATCAGAAAAATTTCATTCCAGCAGTGTTGATATCCAAAAAGACTTCAGATTTTCTTTGCCATCACTATCAGAGGACTCTGACTGCAGGAGACCAGCAGATGTCACCAATAACCCACAGATCTGAAACAATTGCCTGTTTTTCCACACTGCAATTGTTTCTCTGTAATTCTTGCTTGTTGAAAGAAACTATTGTAGAAAAGCCTCTTTTTTTCATTTTATAATTTGAGAAACTTACCAAGTTATTACCTTATATTTCTTGTGTGTTAATATTGAATGTATGTTTTAACAGTCATGAAAAACTAAAATACATATATTGAGCATTATGTCCAAAATAAAACTTCTTTTTTTAGTACCATATAGTTTGTTTGATATTTTAATCTAAATAATAAAAATATAGGGTAGCAACAATGTTGAGTAAAGAAAAAAATGTATTCTAGAAATGTAAAAAAAAAAAGAAAATTTAAGTAAATTTGAAATTTAGGTAAATATGAACTATAGGCATTAGTGCACAAAATGGTGAAGCATTAAATTAAAATTGTAACCAAGCAATGCTGGAAGGAAGTTTACCTAAATGCAGAACTATATGGCTGTTTTTCTTTTTGCTTTTTGTTTTTTTAATGTGTCAGTCAATGGTGCTGGGGATTTCTACACTGGTTGTGACAGGAATGACACTTGGAGGGGATTCCTCTCCAGTAGGGGTGGACTTGTGACCCAGACAGGCTAAGATGATAGCCTCGCTGGAAAAGGCTGATGCAGGGAGTCCATTATTGGCCCCGGAGGAAGCTGAGGATTAGAACACCAAAGAATTTCAATAAAAGAAATGTCTGTTTGGGGGTAGGGGAGGGGCAGAAGGATGGTGAAGATGAGGTGGCGGGGGGTCCCCTCATTGTCCCAGTGGTGATTGAGAGCAAGAGGAGGGGAGTGGGATGGCATTGTGTTCACAGCTTCTCTGAAGAAGCTGGTTATTAGGGGGGATGGCTAAAAGAGGGGTGAGAGATGGGGAGGCTGTTGACTCTTCATCTTGTGTGAACAAAGTCCCTGGCACATAGCCCTCTTATCTCACTCTGTCCTGGACTCCCTTGTTTATGAGTCCCCGTCGGGTGAGGGGAGGGACCCCCACCAACTCCAGCTTGCACGGCCACACATTGTAGAGCTTAAGTGCCCTTTAATTAGGCAGCCCCAGTGTCCGGCCGAAGACCGCTGCGGGTTTGGGCATTATGTCGAGCGGCTCACACGGCGACTCAAACTATGGAGAGATAGAGTGTTTGCTGCTCTAATGAAAAAGATTTATTTGGGGGCTGAACTCTTGTCATCTGTCCTAAAAAGTCCAGACAAAGGCATTTGTGTTATCTTTAACAGTGTTCCATTTCCAGGAGACGGGTCTCCTAACCGCCGAGTGGCGTATCACTTCCAAATCTCAATACAGTCACAACAATAAACACAATTTACATCCTACAGACAGAACACATTGCCAGATTGGCCTTCACTGCCGTCATCAGGTATTAATTACTGAGAATTGCTCAACAGATGGAAGCAACATGAATCAACCATGACTCTGGCTCATGGCTGAATACACTCTAAAATCCATAGACGAGTAGGCTTCTTCATCAAACTTAGTCAAACTCTCGCAAAATTGTCATTGAGATTTAGCACAATTCTTTATCACAAACGTACAAAGCACAGGATCCGGAGCATAAAGGAGGGAGGTGGACGAGAGGTACTGGGAATTTGCTGAGCTACTCCAACAAAATGAGTAATTCCTGGATGCTCCTTTGTGTGAGGAGCTTACACAATGAGAGCACTGAAAAGAGGAAGGAAAAGAGTAAAATATAGTGAAAGATGGAAAGAAAGACAGACAGAGAGGACTGATGAAAAGGGCGGGATCGGGTATGTTCAGAAACTTTCTCGCAACAGCCTCAGTGTGTTTAAATACCCTCCTAATCCTGGTTTTATTGGCTGCCTGTGTCCAGCCATGCTATTCGGATTGAGTAGGATTGGTAGAGAGGTGGGGGGCTTAACACATGTCCTTCTTTGTGGTAATACGCTGATTAGGCCTAAGAAAGAGCCGGACCTGGTTATGGCCTTTCTCAGGTCACCCTAGAAACCAGCACGGTAGGGGACCCCAGTGTTTGCCTCCCCCCTTCTCACAGACTGTGGTCTTCTTTTGCAGATATTTCTAAAAACCTCACCACAAGCGCTGTTCGTTTCCAGCGACATGGAGCTCAGTTCTGCTGCCTTTCCAGGCATTTTTGCGTTGCACTTGCAGCCTCGACCTGGGAAATGTGGTCTCAATGTTGTTCGGATTCAGACCGCAGACTGATTCCTTCGCCTGTACTCATAAATAAGACCACTGACATTCTCCTAACTTATCCTTGGCCCTCAAATCACTGTCTGTCGCTCCCACACAGCAGCTGTCATCCAAAGCTGAGCTCTGCACATTTCTGATGATGCTGTAACACACAACAGCATTCATAATTACAAACAGACGTGCCTCATTGTCAGCACCGCATTGACAATACCACATGTTGACTTGAGCGGGTGAAAAACGATTGGTTATAAAGAAGAATGCTCTCACCACAGCTGGTTAGAGGGAGCTTTATATGTGTTACATCAAATTTCTACCAAATTTACCCCCCACATTTCCAGAAAGAGGCGGTAGGTCGAAGTTTACTCAGTCAGTGCTCGTTTCCCAAACTTCTTTGTTACAGGGAAATGAAACACCAAGTGGGCAGCTGATGGGGTTAGGGAGGGACCCAACTGCTGACTTCTAAGCCATGGTCACTGGGCTCTTTCCCTGCTATAGAAACACAATCTATTCTGTGGAAAGCATACAACCTGCTCCTGCTCAGCGACCCTCCTAGGTCACGTAACTAAGGTTCCAGAGGTTGCCATCGGAAGGACAGAGGCCCTTTGGTACCACAACAGAGAGACCTGAGCTGTTTTCCTGAAGTATTAAAGGAGAAGTTGAACGATAACTAGTTGATAATGAGAAAATGCTGAAACAACTTATAAAATTCTGTTTTTTAAAAATACTATAACATACAATATATTTAATAATAACTTTAAAACTATTTAACCTGTCTAGAAATAAATTATTCCCCTTAAAATGGTTAAAATTACACACAGAAGTAAAAAATTAAGTCAACATATTTATTATGCATTTTATTTTTTAAACTTCAGACAGTTTGTTATATTCATTGAAGAAAGACTGAACACCACAGTGAGAATCAAAAAGCTGCCAGAGGCCTTGTAGATAGTAGCAGCTTTTGAGTCGGTTGAGTGATAACAGAGTGGCTGGCTTATTTTAAGAAATTTTACATGAGTCATTTAATTGAATAAAAAATAATAACCAGGTGGAGTACATCCAAAACATTGCCTGCATGCCTAGGTCTGGTTGGCCAAACAAACTCAGCCTTACAGTAAACGCAAAATGCAAAAATTAGCCCCTAAAAAGTCTAAAATGTTATCACAGAACTTACAGCGGGCTTTTACAACTGTGATATAAAAGTGTCTTGTCTGTACAATCAGAGAGCAACTCCACAAGTGTAACTTTATAAGTGGGTGTGGAACGAGGAAAGCTTTGCTCTCTTAAAAAATCCATGAAGAATAGATTGAAGTTCGCCAGAGAAAATGTAGCCAAAGACCAGGATTTCTAGTAAGAATGGGTCACCAGAACAGTTGAAATCTTTTTAACCAATCGCTGTGTGTCTGGTTTAAATAAACCAAACACACAGCATTGCAAAGCGTGACAGTGGAAGTATCATGATTTGGTGGTGCTTTGCTGCAACAGAACTTGTCCAGCTCACATCACAAAGAAAAGCCACCAGGAGTTCTATTGGATTTTATAACATGCTTGAGAGATATTTGAGTCATTCTGTAAAATAAATAAACCTAAAGTACAACTGGAACCATCTACATGACAATGACCCAAAAAATGACAGTAATTCTACTAAGGAGTGGCTAAGAATAAAAAGTCCTGGGCATAGCCAGAGTTCACAATTCTGCTCTGGATGTTGGGAGAAGGATGTCACTGCTAAAATTCATTGGTGGGACAAAATTTCCAGCTAGTGACTCACTGAAGTTGAACTCATTGGAGGTCAACTTTTTCTTCACATAAAAAATATATCTTGTTAATATCTCTTGTTTAATTACTAGAAAGAGATTTGTTTTTGATGTTTTATGTTGAGTAAATCACTTGAATTTTCTGAAATTAAAAATTAAATTATCTTATACCCTTTTCCCTAGTGGGTTTGTGAGGGGTGTTGGTGACTATCTCCAGCGAAAGGCAGAGTGCACCCTGGACAGATTGCCAGTCCAGCGCAGATTAAATTAGACATAAAACATTTTTTTAAAAAGAAGAGAATATTTAATATATTGCACCATTTTAAGGATTTCCTACATGTATAATCCTCATACTTTTTTATGGAAAAATTCAGTGAAGTGAGACAGTTTAACTACACAAATTCAATTCTTTATCTCAAAATTCCTAACGCTACCATAATTTTACCAACTCTACCAAATTATACTGTTTTAAACAATCTGATCCATTTGGTACCAGCACCACTAAAAAGTGAGAGTTAACTCCACCTGGTGGTATGAAAAAGCCAATGGTCAACCATCTCATACTGTGATTTGACCTAATAATTGTCTGTGCTGAGTGATGAATTTAGAGACAGTGATTTTCTGATATTTTAATATAACTTTTAGTTAGCATTGGCACTCATGATTCAAAGTTTTATGTGTTGTTTTTATCACAAATTAGTTACATCAAAAACTAAGCTACATCCAGTTTTTGATGGCTTCATTGAACCAACCCAAGCTCACTGTACAGCTTTTTTTTTCCCTCTGTCCTGACTCAAAGTTGTTGCTAAGAAATAAACTGTTTATTGGTGCCAGAGCTAGATTTTGCAATGTTGAAAATAGAAGGAACAAGTGGAAAGTTCCCATTAGCACCACTTTAACATTGCAACGAGTTTGATCAAATAAAGTTCTCTGATTTTCCATAAATCAATTAAAATATGTTTGTCAAGTCCAAATTGTGTCAGTCTTTCTTTATGTTTGGCCTTCATCTAACAAAAAGAGTCAAAATCTCTGATTTTTTTTGTAAGATGCTTACAACTAATGCCACTTATTTTGGTGGCAATTAACAATAAATAGATGCTTTACCAACCCTAAATGGGGAATCTGGTTTTGTATTTAATTGATTGATAATTGAAATGTATTGTGTATCGATGATTTTGAAGGTGCCATTTAACAAAATGCACTGTTTATTTCTTTCTTGTTTTACAATTGGTGACTGATTTTTTTATAATTTTTGCTAAAATGTTCTACACAAATAAACCTGACTTGACTCAACAAAGCACTGAAAATAAATAGGTTTTAAATAGTAAAAACTAAAATCTATGAATTTATTCAAAACAAAGAACAAAAATGTGCAACATTTAGCTGTCTTGACCTCGTGAATACCTTAAAGCTTAACCAACACAAAAATTATAGTCTGTTTGTTTTGAGATGGGTCACATTCTTTCTTAGTGTTTAGGGGGAAAAAAATATCAAAAAGAAGTTAAAGTGGTTCGAAAAAAAAAAAAGATTTCTACTAGAATATGTTCAGAGAATATTTAATGTGCCCATAAAATTACAGAAAATTTAACAAACATCAAATTATAATAACTATAGTGAGAATTTAAAGCACTACCTGATTATTGATCATGATGGGAAAGAAGAGCCTGCTGAGTCATGTGAGAACCAGACCTGAAAAATGCTTCTAATCACTGGTTGCTATGGTGATTCCCACCTTTTCTGGAGAAAGAGGGAGTATTCTATCAAATACAGAAAAGGAAAAAGTGACTCTCAAACAAGCAGCCACTGTGCTAAATCTTTCAGGCATATTGAAAAAAATGTTGAACCCTTAATGATAGAACCTTGTTGCTGTCCACATGTTTAAATATTTAGTTGTATGCAATATTTAATAAAGGTAGTTAAAAGCTAATTAACTTCCACCTTTGAGACAGAAATTCTGAGCTAAAATCTAATAGAAGTAAGTTTTGCAGTCTGTGATTTGATTTAAAAAAACCCTAACCCTAACCCTTTTTCCTGTAAAAATGGAACACCAGTAACTAGAATTTGATATATGAGTTGTATGCATGGATGTGAAATGCTAGGAACGAAAGCTATTTGAAACAAAAAGTATTAGTATTAGAATCTTTTAGGGTCAAACTCTAGTCACTATGAAATCTTCTGTCTGAAGTTGAACATTAATGATTGAATTTAAAAAAAAAGAAAGAATTTGAACTATGACTGTGTAAACTCTGTAAAAGGCCTCAAAGTGCCAATTCAGTCCAGTAAAGCACTGAATTGGCTGTGTCTTAATTAAACTTTACATTATGCATCTGTTGTGAAATACAACTGGGGTGAGGAATCAAAATCTAAAAAGTATAGTGTGCGTTTGTATTCAGCCCTTTTACTCTGACACCCAGAATGAACTGTAATGAAATTAATTCCCTTCAGAAATGAATTAGTCAGTAATAGGGTCCATGTTTGTGTAATTCATTCTTAGTATAAATCCCTCTGTTCAATGAAGGCATCAGTTTTGTTAGACAACAATGCAAAAGCATCATGAAGAGGAACACAGCAGACAGGTCAGAAATAAAGCTGGGAAGAGGTTTAAAGCAGAACTGAATTATAAAACATGATCCAAAGCTTTGAACATTTTGCACTGAATTGTTGCAAATATGATTAGATATTAGAAAGGCTGGCACAATGTCTGTCAACCTTATTCAGAAAAGTAGCAAAGAGGCCCAATGTAACTGAAGAGATCCACAACTCAGATCAGATATGGCAATCTGTTGACAAGACAACTACTGTTAGTCATGCACTTCACACATCTGGATTTTACAAAAGACTGGCAAAACAAAAACATTATTCAAATAACTTTTTGACCAACATACAAAATATGGTGCAGAATAAAATTAAGACTGCGTAGTGGTGGTGGCGACAGCATCGTACTGTTGGGAATATTTTCCTCCACGGGAAAAGGGAAAATGGTCAACAGATAGAAAGATGGACAGAGCAAAATATAGGGCAATCCTGAGCGGAAAATTGACAACGTCTTGAGACTAGGTGACAGATTCAGCTTCAAGCGCAACAAAAACCATAGAAATTCAGACAGAGCTATTCAGGAAAGGTTTGGATCAAATAACGGCCAGGTCAGTCCTCTGGAGTTTCAAGACAGACTTGACATTTATGCACAGAGAGTTTCATGCGCTATACTTTACTACAGAGACATGGCTACACAACATTTTAGATAACGATTTGTATAAACCTTTGAAATTATCGTTTCACAATGTTGCATTGCCATCACAAAAACCCCAATAAATTACTTTATTTAAAATTGTGGCTGTAATGTGACAAACTGTGAAAAAGCCACAGCGGTTGGGGCACTGCATGCAAGTCATTGCGACCGATTTGATAATCCATATAACTCATCAGTACAGCCTCCTTCCTTTGAGCTTTGTCTGGGCATCTTGTTTGCATTCGTCCTGATCAGTTTCCTTGTGGGTTTATCTCCTGCATGTTCTCTTCAGGCTAAGATCATCTCAAGTGTCCCACCCTCCTCCTTCACCCTCTGCCTCCCTCCTCATCACCCCCCACTCTGTCCCACGGCTGCTCGCCTCACAGCCCATCAGAATGACAATAGGATTGATGTAAAATGTGTCGCCTTTGGGCCGCTGGAGCACATAACCCCTGCGTGCCTGGCCCAACCACCTCTCTGCCGTTTTATGGCTTTATTGTGGACCCCTTTTATGCCCGCTTCCTCAGGCGGGTTGGGAGGATAACAGTTTGGAAAATTCCCTATATGTCTGCACAGGAGCGGGATATGTGCGTGAGAGTGCAGTGGTTATATCCGGATCAATTAGTCAGGGCACAAGCTTCTGAAAAACAAAACAAAAAAGAAAATACAAATCAATGTCAGCATGTGTGTCAGCAGGTACTGCCAAGCTTCCTCCCAAGTCCTCATCACCTGCCTCCGGCCACTTTCTAGGGGGATTTTTATTTATTTTATTTTTTTTCTGATCACGGATTAAACAAGTTGAGAAACAACTCCACTTTACCTTTTTTTCATGTTGTCCCTCCCTATACCTCCCTCCCTCTTGCTCTCTTTTTGCACTCTATCCTTTCTCTTCCACATTACCAGGGGGTGGCGTGTGATTGACAGATGGGAACGAATAATAATTTTTTTTCGTAACCTAAGGCCATCTCCTGTGATTGGCTTGCCAGCTGACATCTCCAAACCTCATCCTACAATCCACCACCCCCTCCCCCTCCACCTCCCACCCCGCACCCTCCAACACCACCTACATCTCCACCCTACCCGCCCTCCACTTTAATATTGGGCCTGTGGATGAGGCATCCTGAGGGAGAAAAAAGTCGGGAGAGAGAGGAAAAGATATCTACCTTAGGGAAGAACCTCAGAGAGAGGGAGGGAAGGAGAGGACGGGTAGGAGCGTGTGCATGAGTGTAAGAGACACTTATTCTCTTAACTACTTGGAGACAGACACACTTTCCTGGCCCGACTCAAAGAAAGAGAGGGGGAAAAACAGGAGGAAGATTTTTTTTTTCTTTTTTTTTGTCAAATATTTTAATTTCCCCTTCATTCAACAATTAAGCTACTCCAGAAGCTCTTCATCCTGGAAACTCTTCTTCACTGCCTATTGCAAGTTCTGTGTATTGATCCACTTACACACACTTGACAAGGCTTACCTCATGGATTTGTATCTGATTGGATATTTGCTGTGTGTGTGGTTGTCCAGCTCACGGGTGCTCGGAGGCTATCCCATCTGGTGGTGAGTAAAATATAAAAATCCACAATTTTAAGGCATCAGACTGTCAGTCTATTTGGTCAAATGATCATTTTCTGAGGGTGCAACTTTCAGTCGACTGCGTGGAAAAATGTTCTCCGGCCCAGTCCAAAGAATCTTAACCTCAAATACTAGTGCAACGGAAAAGGTTTGCCGTGCTTTTTCCCCTCCACACTCTGGTCCATTTATCATTATGGAGCGTGTTGTTATAAAAAGGATTAATTTTACTTCTGGGAATATTTAAATTATTCTAAATTATATTTGGCCTTTTAACTTACATAAATAAATCTGTGAGGTTTCACCAGCTCACGGAGGAGGCAACACATGATGCCAATTGTTTTTTTAAATAAATGCTTTTAAGGGAAAGTCAGACTTCTTTTTCCCTGAACTATTAATAGTTTTCTCATACAACTATGGGCACTATTTAAGGTTTTGCTTTGATTGTCTATAGTGTGTCACCACTTAACATTTAAGATCCCCCGAAATATTATTAATACAATTAATACAGACATTTAGAGAATAAATTGTGCCTAAGCTCAAAAGTTTTTATTTATTTTTTAATTTAATTTTAGTTTTTGAAGCATGTTTTTCATCCCAATCACATGTTAAAATTAACCACAATTTTTTTTCCCCTTTCCATTCTTTGCTAAAATAACCAGGTAAAAACTGAAGTTTGTCAGGTTTGTTTCTGCCGCCTTTTGATATATATATTTCTTTAAAAACGTTAGATTAAAAACAAAAACAAATCTCTGACCTTTTAACCTCCTATCTGGTCTTTTGTAACATAAACAAGCCCGCGTGCGACAGAGCTCCATGTCTTTTGGCCCACCTCGCAGAACTTGTTGGAGCTATTGCGCTCCAGTAGCTCAACCAGCATGTGGTCCCCACTGTGGTGGCGTCCAAACCACGAGCATCTTCTTCTGGTTTCGTTTACAGAGCAGACAGCTGCCAAGCACACAGGCCACAGGGCTGAAGCGTTAATGGGAAAGAGGACTTCACGCCCACGCCTGGCTTCAGCGACAGTCACAAGACAACAGTGACAAAGAGCTCAGGATCCTCTCCATGTGAATTACCTGCAGCTGTTCACTTCAAGGAGCTTACATGACACTGGTGTACTGTTTGAGCCCAAACAATGCAGACATACCTTTGATTTGGGTACCAAATTTTGATGTGTAGGAGGTGTGGGGGGCGGAGTGGGTCAGGAGAAAGGAGGGAGAGGGGGTGTAAAGATGAAAGAGGATGATGAGGGCTGTAGCTTCAGGTGACTGGAGTCTAGGTGTCAAACGGGGCTGTCAGTGGCGTCGCCCTGCAGGACTATGAAAGGAGACAAAATGAGGTGGTGGTGCGTCAAGCAGGAGGGTGCAGAGTTTCAGCGAGGGCCCAAGCCGCGTCTTCTCAGCTTCTTCCTCAGGGGGCTGTTGGGGGTGTGAGAGGAGAGGCAGGGGGGTGGGAGGGGTGGTAGCGATGACTTGGCCATAAATCCTCAAGCTGAGGCGGGACGAGTTGGAGAGAGTTCTGACTGCTACATGCCTGGCTGCCTTCCTTTTTACAAGACGGGCTGTAGAAAACAAAACAGCATAAGTAACTCCAGGGATGTGCACTTACGCACAGAGATGAAGTGTCATAGAAAGGAGAAAATAAGCATAAAGTGTAAATCTGGCGGTTTTAGAGGTGAGGAAAACTTTATAAATGCAGTCATGTTAAGTTGTCAAAAGCGTGAATGCCACTTTTACATATATATTTTTTTTTACAAACGTCATTGATTTCATGAGATCGACCAACACAATTTAGCGCATAATAGTGAAGCAGAGGGAAAAGGATTCATGCTTTTACGAACTTTTTACAAATAAAAACATAGAATGTATGCAGTGCATTTGTATCCAGTCAGCCTGAGTAAATACTTTGCACCTTCACCTTGCCCTATAATCAGTTTCAATATTTTTTTCACATGTAGAAGTTGAAATTTCTCCCTCACATCTGCTTAACTTTTCTCACTTTTTCACATCACAGTCACAAACTTCAATGGGGATGTTTTTTCCCCTATAGATTAGCACTAAGTTTATAAATTTCTGCCACTTTTCAAAGGTTTTTACATGTAAAATCTAAAATGCGGCATGCTTATAGCTTCGCATATATTGAAATCTTCACTCATTCAAAAATACCTAAACCTCTGTCAGGTTGTAGAGCGAGTGTCTGTGAACATCAATTTTCAAGCCTTGTCTCATGTTTTTGCATCTGGACTTTGACTGAGCTCTTTGCCATTCAAACACACAGGCTTTGATCTCCACCACTGCATTTTAGCTCTGGCTGCATGTTTAGGGTCATTGTCCTGCTGAGGTCGTTTGTACTCTCGACCAGATAATCTTCCTGGACCGTCGCAGTGGCAGCTCTGTGTTCCTTGGTCTTTATGATGTTGTTTGTTCACCAATGTTCTCTGTGGCTTTCACAGAACATCTGGATTTGTGCTGAGATTAAATTAGACACTGATGAGGTCTATTTAAAAAAGCGGTTTGATTTTTTTAACTATTGTTATTGTTATTATTGTAGATTATGAGCTCTTTTTCTTTCACTTTGTGCTTCCATATAAAATCTAAATACAGTGCACTGAATTTTGCGACAGAAGAGGTGCAGCTTTTTTAAGACACTCTATGTAAATCCACAACAACTAAAACCTCCGACCTGACTCACACATCCTGCAGAGATTCTTCAGTAGAAATTGCGCAACAAACCATAAAACACTATTAAACACAGATATTGTTAAAGGTCAAAAATGTGATAACGTGTTAAGCTGGTGTGCTTTACTTTAAGCCGCTCTGTCAGTGGGTTTGTCTTTCCTGCAATAACGGTGACGGATGAAAAAGAATGATGACAGTCACTTTCAACAAAGAATTAACTTGGCTGAATTTTCTCCAATAATATCCGTCGAACATCAGCTGCGGTTTAACTCACATCGCGAAGCAGGATGTTCAAATCCTACAACTGCTTTTTTGCTTTATTGCCTTCACTTCTGCTGGTGAATCATTGCCAGAAGGAAGGCACATTGCATGGATTCAGTTCATTATACTGCTTCAAGTAAAACCTAGAACCCTTTTGGAGTTCAATTTAAAAGTAAAAAAAGATACAAAACAGGAAAAGGTGAAAAATAAAAGAGAAAAAGAGAAACCTAAGCAACTTCTTAAAGGCAAAATCAGATTTTTTGATTACAACTGGAGCATCTCAGCTTTAATAAAACCCCTTCAAAATACCTTGGAAAATGTGTTCCTTCCATAATATAGCAGCATTTGCTCAAAGATGCACTAAATGGAAAGGTTTCACTTTATTACAATAATCTACCAAACAAACATTTCCAGATCAGCAAGAGTGGCTTTAACAGGACTCTGGAGTCCATCTCTGGGTTTCAGGAATGTCATTATCTGACTGTGACAATCACCCCCTTCCCCTCCAAGCCTTCAGTCCCCAATCCCAAAAGCTGAGAGGTCACCTACCTATGGTGAGAAAATCCTCTGTTTGCCGGCTTTTCTGGAACGACCAAGGATGTCCACATATTACTCTGAAAACTCCTCCGCTGGGTGGAAAAAACAATTCTGGAACATTCAAAAGAATGCTATTCTTTAGAAACTAAACTCAAAGCAATTTTTTTTCATTTCCACAGGAACAGTGGGTGCATATTACATTGCTTATACAGATAAATGGCTGTGTAACATTAAAATACAACAACTCTTCACTTAGAAGTGAAAACATCCACTGTTGTGATTCGATGTGCTCCATTTCCCAAATCTGCGGATTATGTCCCATCAAGCTGCAAACCAAAATAATTTGCTACTTGTTTAGCTCAGTGACCACTAGAAACAAAACCCAGAACAAGCCCTGAATTTTGTTGATATACTTTACCTACTGGACTTTGAGGCTGGGATTGATGGGAAACATACAACTTCCCAAGCCATAATTTCAGTTTAAGATTTATATCTATTGAGTTTTGTTTTTAGGCTTCTCTATACAAACAGAATGAGGTTGACATCATTCTAAAGGGCAACAGACTATGCAGTCCAGATCTTTGGTCAAAAATCAACAGTTCAGAATAATGAAAGTAGGTCTTTGCTTTGTTCAACAAAAAAACTGATGTAACAAAAAAAAAATCAATTGTTTGACTGTAAGTACAACATAGAACAGGAAAAAATTAAATATTATTTGTTTGAGGAAACAATGTCAGCACATTGAAAAGTATTAATACTTAATTTAGGAATGTGGTTTCGTATGAAATGTTTCCAGTGTGATAAATTTGAGTAAAAATATGAAATTCCCACAGTATCATAGTAGATTCCACATCAAAAGTGTATAAAATGCTTTAATTTCTTTCAAAACAAACATATTCTTTATCCATCTTTTATCTTCCTTCTACTCTGGGACTGAGTCGCAGACTTTCCTCCCCCCAGCCACTTGGGCCAGCTCATTCAGGGGAATCCCAGTACGCTCCCAGGCCAGCTGAGAAACACAGTGCCCCCAGTGTCTCCTGGGTCTTCCTCTGGATCTCCTCCTGTCTCTGATCACCTCACCAGGGAGGCGACCAGGGGGCATCCTAACTACATGCCCAAGCCACATCAGCTGGCTCTTTTTAATGTGGAGGAGCAGCGGCTCTATTCCGAGCTCCTCCCAAATGACCAAACTTCTCACCATATCTCTATGGGAAAACCCAAACACCCTGTAGAGGAAATTCATTTTCACCACTTCTATCTGAAATCTTGCTCTTTTGGTCACTACCACAGAGCTTGTGGCCATAGATGAGAGTAGAAATGTAGATCAGCTGGTAAACTGAAAGCTTCTCCTTTTGGCTCACCTTCACAATCACTCTTATTACAAATATTACATTGCTGCACAGTAATGAAGTGGTAGGATGGTAAACATAGTGGTTTTGAAATCAAATGTATTTAAAACTTTGGAACAAATTTAGACTAGTAAAAAGTCCATGTCTGTTTAGGAACCACATAGTTTAAAACTACATTGTCAAACGCCTTCTTAGCATTACTCAGATTTTTCTTTATCTTCCTATTCTTTTCATAAACCAACATGTGGTTGCTGCTGCTGCTGCTGCTGATGATGCTGATGACGATGATGATGATGATGATGATGATATTGTAATTTCTTGCTATTACAAGGGTCACCAGTGTAATATCTCTGTCGCTTTGCTGCTGGTCCACTTAAATTTCCCCACTAAGCAACAAAAAGTAACATTTCTATTCTTTTCTATTCTAAATATTAGCTTGAAATATGCAGAGCATATTGGAGCAAAGTTGCAGCATCAATATGATACTATTAGTACTGCAGTTCCAATCACTTAAGTGGGCTAAGAACAGTACAAGATACTTTATTCTCAAGTGCCATGACCTATTCATGGTGTTATTTACAGTTACTCTTCTTTTGTCTCTGCTGACCTGATCCTTCTTTGATCTTGCTCTTCTCATCCTGCGTGACCTAAACTCACTCTTTGTACTTTAATTTTAATCATTATTGGTTCTCGTGAGTTCCTCATCTGTTTCCCTAAACATTTCAAAAACTGCCTCGAGTGTGCCTTGACTGAGGAACCACAGCAACAATCCAATAGAAATTTAGAATCTTGGATATGGTAAATTGTTGCAGCTTTGAGCAATATACAATTGTAGTCCTCAAGACATTAGTTGGATGGCACAGTAAAAGTAGGCTACATGCCCAGAAGTTGGACACTACATGAAGTAGGGTGTGGAGTGGGGGGCTGTGACAAGGTAATACATATCAAACACTAATGAGCAAGAGGAAAGGAGCCAGTATATGGTTTAGAGTTTTGTTCTGGAGAAGAATTTGTGAGTGTTGGACACAAAATGTAATTGTTAGGCAGGCACAGCATTTCCTCTTGTTCTATTTATAGAATACCTCCAAACTCTACTGAAATTTACCGTTTTGATTTAGATTTATTTATGATAATGCTGGATGTGACCTAATGATTTTTAATAATTTTACATATGCTTTATTTAGGACAAGCTGAAACAAAGTCAAACTGAACTGTTTGTATTAACTAAGACTGGTTTGAATGTCCCCCTAAAGAAAGATTTATTTCTGAGTAGGACTGGATTGAATTAGGAAAACAAATAATTATGACATAATTATCTATATTTGCCTCACTCCATCATTAACTATTTACCATGCTGCTAATGTCTGGTTTTGGTTGAGAGGACAGACTGAGAAGAACTGCTAAAAAATGAGAAAATAAATTACAAAAAATTATATAGTTTATTGTGAATTCAGATTTGTCGGGAAAGCTCTAGTACATTTATTCTCAAAGTACCCTTTGGGTTTAAACTGTTGGTGCGTTAAAAGTAAAAGTACAAACATTGTACACTCAACATCAATCCAAACAGACAATAACGCACTACTGCCTATTGCTAATAGATGTTGTTAATGCTAAACTTATTCTAGGCTAAGTTTGCGTACTGTAACTACCAGGAACCATCAGTTATTGTGAGTTTCTGAATAACAAAATTACTCTAACTTTCAAATATTTTAATCTTAAAAGCTACTTCAGAATGGATTGTCACAAGGATCAATTAATTTGTAATGTGCCAAGAGATTATCAAAAAATGCTAACTAGGCATTTTTTGCCTAGTTAGCAAAAAACTAGGCTAACTAGTTTTTTGCTAGTTAGCCTAGCAAAAAACTAGGCTAACTAGTTTTTTGTGATTAGTAAAAAATGCTAACTAGGCAAAAAAGTGTAAAAGTGACAGTATAATAGGCAGCCAAGTAGGATGTTTTTTTTTTTTGTTGTTTTTTTTTGCAGACATACACTTCACCCAAAAAGGTTATTCAACAGTTTATCTACCAATGCAAAGATAAACTGTATAGTTTTCTGTCCTTCTAAACAGGACAGTTTAGAAGGACAGAATAATTTCTTGAATGTGTTCAAAATGTTTTTTTTTTTCTACAATAGGACATTGTCAATCTTTACAGCCAAAGTGAAACAGCTACACTCAATAATATGACTAAAGGCTTTTTGTAGTTTGTTTGTTGTTTATTTTTATGTCAGTTAATTGGAGTTTATTGTACATATTCATCTAAAACATGAAACATGTGACACACTATCCAGTCAAACTGGAGCTAGGTGAGAGCTTCAAAGGCTTCTGATATTTCAAAGCACTGAAGGTGAGTCATGATCTTAGCAAACCATCAAAGGACAAGCATCGTGCTTCTGAAGGAAATGACAAACTCCGTTGCTACACAGCCATTAGCTGCAGTAAAACACAGAGCAGACAGCTCCTCAAAGGGAAAACAACAATGACTAGGGGCTAAGACATCATTAGAGGACAAGCATGGGCACACACACACATGCTTTATTTTAAATCTTCTAGCTGATCTCACTGATACGGGATGCTATAATGGTTAAATATTAGCAAAACACATTTCTTCCAACATGCATGTCAGTGGCAAAGATGTTCATATCACACCAATGATCAAAACTGCCACGTCACTGACTAGAAGCAAAGTTCAGCCTAGGTGGAAATATTTTAATTTGGATTTTGACATACAGTCACCACCCTGGATATTAGGCGCAACTGTTTAATTGCTTGTTACTTCAAACCATGAACCAATTCAAACAGGTGAGTTACAGCAGCGTTATTGAGTGCCACTCCTCTACGAACAGGAAACTGAGCCTCAGACTATTATGAAGTTGAACCATAACAGATTGGAAAATTGTTGCCTTATCTGACAAGTCTCGATTTACTTCGCAACACTCAGCAGATAGCATCAGAATTTGGCGTAAACAGCAGGAATACTGCTGTTTATAGATTAGTCCAGAGTTGTGTTACAGACTGAATCTGTTGGTGTGATGGAGTGAGAGTCAATAGAAACCATAGCCAACCAGAATGCTGTTCTTGATATTGTCAATTGGTTACTTTCTGTCCATCCATCAGTCCCTCTGTTCATCCATGTATCTATTTATCTATATATCCATCAAGATTGATATTACAAGAAACCTTTTTAAATATGCTTATAAATAATTATACAGAAAAAAAAAAACCCACAAATTTCTCTATATGATTTGAATTTGTTTAAATTTTCAATTGTTTTAGTAATAAAGTAAGGTCCAAGATTATAAGCCTCCACCCACAGTGAATAATACAAAAAGAAGCTAAGCTCCAGATCCCAGGTCTGGATCCAAATCAACATCAAATTTATCACCTCTTAGTTGGGACATGCCTAACCTCGGGTAAAACATTTCTATGCAAATAAATCTGCAGCACTTCTAGTAATTCTGCTAAATCAGGCTAAATTGAGCAACTTGGAAGAGATAGCAGCAAAATCGAAAACATGCGTTGAGAGTTAATCCCAGACAGACAGCAGATTGTTAGATTTGGAGCTGGGTTTCCCTGGGCTGGGCTATCACCTTTGCAAAGTATGTGGGAACTGGCAGGCTGTCTTCTGCTAATATTTTTCTAAAGTTTCAGACTTTTTCTCAGCTAACCACCCATGGGAAAGTAACCAGCAATTATTTTATTTAAATAAATTTCATAAACATGATGTTTTAAATTTTCACAAAGAAATTGCAGGTGTGCCATTCCAAACAATCTATTATGTTGCATCAGATGCTGATAACGATTCACGCAGTGGTGCCGACAACCTCCTCTTATGACTAATTCACAAAATCCTATTATACAGTTGTTCAGACAGAATCTAAGGGTCAGTTTTGTCCACCTGCAGCATGTTCAATTTTGATATAAATTTAATGGGGCCTTGCAGAGCTGCTGCTACTTTCATTTTCTTACGGACCAAAACATCCTCAAGTTTTGCAATCTGATCAGTTTCCCTGGTACAGATAGAGTCTTGCGTCAGTTGAGAGCTTTTTGTCTCAACTTCGATTCGAATGTCAGCAGAGAGTGGTAAAGACCAAGAACAACATGTTCTAAAACCTCTGTTTTGGAGGGGTTCTGTCATGTCTTTTTTAATCTGATCATTCAGCGGCATTTGGACAATAAGTAAAGCGTGTCAAACAGAAGTAGCAAAAAAACAATAAAACTTGGACAAATTCCAGCCTCCATCAGAAAAAAAGATCTATCCTCAGGGGGAGGGAAGGCAGCAACTTTGCTTGTTCCACTTATTCTTCTTCAAATGACTTTTTTCTTACTTTCCTGGATTCTGTTATGGGATTTCTATACGCGACTTTGATGGCAATGCTGCCAGTGCACGGTACCTTCTGCGCCTCATGGTGTCCTCCGGGCAAATCTGACAAAGCTGTGCGGCAGCGTCGACATATAGAGGTAAAACGGAGGTGGATCCAAGTTTAATGCAAACAATGTTTTTGCAGTCTGCTGCTGCAGAAGTCTTCTCACAGAGGAACACACTTGGGGCTTGGGGCTTCAGGCACAAACCCAGAATAAGCCAACATTATTAATAACTTTTTTTAAAAACTAAGTTAACTTATTCAGACATAGCTCAGAGCAACTGGCACCCGTCATCAATAATTGCTGTGGGCAAACACAATGAAATTCCAAAGTATTTCATCAAATTCAATGCCAATGTCAAATCTGTTTGTACAAGCAAAGTGCTCTCAGAGCAAATCAAGAAGTAACTTTAAGGGCAAGCTAAGTAGCAAACAACACATGGTGAAAACCTAAAGTGATCAACTGATTCCCAACAGTCCATTGGATGCACGTGGCAGTGCATTTCTCTGCCCTCTGCTGGACATATGGACATTGTATTGTGCTGCAATTGCCTTTAATAGGCAAAGCAAACCACTGTCGCCAGTGCAGCAACTTTGTAGCTGCATTCACCTAGTTCAGGCTTCAGACTGTTTCAAAAGAAGAAACTAATAGTAAATCTTGTGACTTTTTCTAGTATTTCTTCCTCTATGTACTTGACTCAAATAGTGGGCTATGGCATGGATGTCATTCCCTTGTCAAAACTCTCACAGCGACTGAGTCCTGATACAACAGTCCCTCCCAGCCGGAGCCAGAGCTGCAAATTTACCACTGGATGATCTGCTTTAGGATGTGATAATGGAAAAGTGTTTGCGTAGAATAAATCACTCCATTTGTACAATTTTTTTATATTATCAAATATAATATAATCAATATGCAATAATTATATTACTCAGATTTTTTTTCCAAGATTTTTAATTTCCAATGAATGCAAAATTTACAAAAACAATAGCATTACCTGTTTTACTGTGATGTGTTGTAGCTCAAGAAAACTCAATTTATGAAAACTAACAAGTTCTAACAAGCAATTTGAGACTTTTTTCTTGTAAAATATCACAGATTGAATGTCTGTCAGACTGTTCTTATTGGTATCATTCACAAACTATATATGAAAAGCTTTTTACATGAGTTTCCAAACTTTTTTTTATTTCAGAAAGATTTAAAAGCCAAAGTCATTGACGCTTATTAAAAAAAAAAAACATTTTATAATTGAAAAACACCCAAAGTCCAAAGACACTGACAAAGACTGATAATTAACTGAGCAAAACCTATTTAAACATTTTTATAAAAATGTTTTAGGGCTGGCTGCTTTGAAATTAAAGTATGAAATTAAATGAGCTAGTTCCAACTCTAAGCTCAGACCACTTTTAGACTGTGCATCTTTGCTTTGTCTAGCATAAATCAAATATATGGATCTGAACTACAACTGCATGTGAATTTAGCAATAAGTCACGTCCAAATGAGATCTACATGTAACATCGGCTACCACTGCACAATCTACTCCATGGCGCGGTATCAAGCCTTTGGGTTGATACTACCTATTTTCAGAAGATTGAGTTTTCATTTTGGTACTGATTTCTGTGTGGAGAAGTTGAATTATAAAATATGACTGTAATCCCTAATCGAACCAACAACCAACAGGAACTTAGAGTCATTTCCTTTCAGTAAATACAACCTATTGGAGTCAAATAATCACATTCCTTATAATAGTCTGATTACAGAAATATTCACTTGTTGTTAAAGCAGCCATGAATTGGCATATGGTCAGTACCAAACGTTCTGTGTCAGTCCGTTATCTATGGTCCAAAGCATCAACGGTACAAATTTGTGAGTAACCCTCTTGACTGTTGTCTCTCAAAGAATCACATCGCACACTAAGTTTTGTAATGCATATTTCATTACGCAGACACAGCTACATATGTCCAAACGTACATAATCACATTGACTCATGTTGCATCTTCACATAAACAAAATGAACACTCCGTAGATTCTGAAGTGCGACTATGTTTATATTGGAGCACGTTGCCTCAGAGGGTGTCTGTCCATGTTTTTTATGGTGACTGTCTTGTGATTGCCTGGTATTTAGCTCTTCAGCAAGGTGTGTGGTGGAATCCCTTTGCTTTATCTCTGTGGTTTCCAGTGGCCCATCATGCTTTCACACCACCCCAGTCTTTGAGACCGAGAAAACCCCCAACCAAGCTGTGAACTTCCCCCAAGGGCAACGGAGGCCCCATCCAAACAAGTCTGGGCACGCACCTCCCGAGTCCTGCCGTTTGCTGCCTCTGCGCCGCTCGTCTGTTCCCCCTGCAGCGGATTTCCTCGGCATTCAGCCTCTCAGGAGGTCTCTACGCCTGCTGCTCCTTCCCTCAGTCAAGACATGTTGCTCGTGGCTTCCGAGAAGTGAGGCAGAGCAGGCGGGATCAGCACGGCACACATGTGGTCTAACTGCATGAGTCTGCGTGTGTGTCTGTTTGCACAATGAACCTCATAAACCCTCAGGGTTAAGACTCTCATTAGCACCTAGCCAAAAAGATATCCCTTTCATCTCAACTGCGCTTATGGATCAAGTGAGGCACATCGTTTGCAAAGGAAGAAAAATGGGCTTGTAGATCCAACGCTTGTAGTTTAAGCATGTCCACCACAAACTCTCATGTGGTTGGTAAATTAATTTTTGAAATCTTCCAATTCACTTACCGGGCCAAAGTTGTCGTAGTGGTGGGAAAGAGGTTTGGTTGCCTTGCATATGTACTCAATTTCTTTATGTTTTACTGTAGATATGGATTCTGTGCTGATTTTTCCTTTGAAAGGGGTCTTAATCAACAGTTTTTGAGGCTGTCTGAATGTGTCTCGTTGTTTTTCTTTGGACATTGGTTGCTTTTAACTAGTAACATGAAATCATAGTACATATATTGTAGTGTGTGCATGCATACAAAGTGAGGCAAGGGAGCAAGCAGACAAATGAAGAAGCTAGAAAATATGAAAACACAGGAAAGAGCTGAAATATGTGTTAGCTTTCTGTTCATAATAACACGAAGTTTAACTCGAGTAAAATTTCGTTATTACTCGAGATGTTAGGTAGATTATTTTATAATCTACTTAACATCAAGTTGAATCCCATTTTGCCCTAGGTATGGTTGGAAGTCATCTCGGCATCAGGTTACAAAGTGTCAGAAACATTCTTGAGAGATTTTAGCCTGAATTTACATGTTACCATAATGTAATTTGCAGCAGATTTGTCATATATCAACAACAAATCCGCTACCTCCCAAACATGCTGAGATCTGGTGGCTGTAGAGGCTAGCGGTACAGTGAATCCGTTGTCATGTTCAACGAACCAGTTTGAGAAGATTTGGACTTTGTGGTTTGGTGCATTATTGTGTTGGAAGTAGCCAACAGAAAATGGCTACTTCCAACATTCAAGACATTCAAGGTTGTTATTAGTGCTAAATGGCCCAAAGTTTGCAAAGAACCATCTCATCACCAGTTTCAGCTAAAACCAGTGATACAGAGCAAGATGTATCCAGGTTTTTGTGACGATTATGCCAAATTCTGATTACTGCAGCTGAAATCGAGGCTCATCATGCCAGCCCATTTTTTCCACGATCCGGCTTTGTGAAATTTTGGTGAAGTTGTATGAATTTCTGTCTAAGTTTTGTGTCTTTAGTTGACAGAACTGGCATGTGGCTTGGGCTTCTAGTGCTGTGGCCCATCAGCTTCAAGGTTTAATGTGCTGATGTCTACTGCATGCCAAGTTATCAACTAAAAACAGCTGTTTGCTAATTGTTGGTGCTAAAATTCGACCTCTTAATCAAAGTGTGTTATCATTTTGGGGACAGAGTTTTAATAGACTGGAAAAAAAATAATCTATTAAAGCAGGTGCTGGTCATTTCACCCTTTTGCCATTTCATAGCTGTACAATTTTTGTCAGTTTTTACCTATAAAGGTTGAGTAAGAAATGATCTTGTCACTTATGGGATGTTTCATGCTGACCATGTGTCAACCCATATTGTCCACGAAGGCAATTTGTTATTTTAATGCGAATATGTAACTACAATGAATAGTAAACAGATATGCAATGGTTTTAGTACATGGATACAAAATGCTTTATTAAGGGGTACAAAGTATAAGTAAAGGAATTACATTGTTATGCCTGTGTAAGAAATAAGAGTAGAATCTGGCACAGAAGGAAATTAACCCAAAGCCTTGTTTAATCCCTTCCAGATCAAACTTTCAATCTGATTTACTTTTGTTCTGCAGCGCATAGGATTATTTGACAGGTGTTGAAATTGATTTAGGGGGATAGAACTCAACCCACCCATGTCAAGCCTTTCATAACCACAGGAAGACGCCACACAGAGGTGTTCATCTAATTTGAGAAATATGTTATTCAGGAGGATCAAACACAGATAACATCTGGAGGATGGTGCATAACAGCTTAGCTTGCTTTATTTAGCTCTTAATGCATTTGGGCAGCTTGCAGCTCTGCCACACAACAGAGGTTAGTCATATATAATGGAGCACAGGTGAAATCCTAAACACATATTAAAGCTGTATACTTTATGGATCTGCAATTATCATCCCAAGATATCGGAAGTGCAAATGACAGACTCTTATAATTTGGCAGACTCTTATAATTCAAGTGCATTCACACCGCACATGGCAATATATCTTTGGCTAGATCATACACTTGTAATGCCTTTGATGTCCACCGCTTATAGAGATGTTGGCGACCAGAATGCTATCCCTCACAGATATCAGTAGGAACATTGTAATTTAGAAATGCAGGTTATATGTGATAAATGATATAGCTGTCACAATATTAGATAAAAAATTTTTTAGCTGTTTTTGTCTAAAACTGATAATATATCAAGCCAAGTTTTGTGATTCTGACTGGGGAAACGACCATCTTCTATCTATAGAAAGAAACAGTAGTGTGCAAACAGGATGTCCATACAGATTACAGCTGGTTTTGTAAGACATAACTAGCACCACATGTTGGCCCAAAGTATGGCACTCTGTTTTCAGTTTGGGTCATCCACGTGGTTCAGAAACTTTGAATTCATCTCCTATTACATTCTCTTTTCATTTAAGATGATCAGAATTTAGAAACAAGGTTTCTAAGCAGAGTCAGAATCAGAATCAAAATACCTTTATTGTTATCGTACCTAACCACAACAAAATTCTTTTCAGTACAGCCCATCCAACCTCAAG
Organism: Girardinus metallicus; assembly: GCA_903067095.1. Taxonomy (NCBI): domain Eukaryota; kingdom Metazoa; phylum Chordata; class Actinopteri; order Cyprinodontiformes; family Poeciliidae; genus Girardinus; species Girardinus metallicus. Next base: position 76,888 of record CAEGAE010069081.1, on the reverse strand, counting down.
CAACATTAAGGACTACAGTGCTTTACGCCCTCCACAGTAGCTCTTAAATGCTGTGTCAATGATGGGGCAAAAGTGAACAGTGTATTGAAATATAAATGCCGAAAAAGATTACTAAACTACCTCCAAAGAATGACAGAAAATATTTATTTTGTTATTTTCATTTTTTGATACCATGCTGCAATCAGTGGGTTTTATTTAATTTTCCATTGCCACTTTATGCAAATGTGGAATACACAATTCAGAAAAATTTAGTTACACTCCCATTTTAAAGATGTTTATGTCTGTCTTTGGAAAAATAAACTGAAATAAAATCTTAGTTCCTACATTTTGCCAGAATATGACCACATTTCATTTAGCAGGCATGTATAAAATTTGAAAAGCTATGTTTATTTCAATAAAAAAAACATTAAAAAAAATGCCCCAATGGTTTTTACAGTTTACCAGTTTTTGTAGTGGGATGAAGAGCAAAAGAAATATTTGACTGTAACGGTTGCTGAATATGCCGTAACGTTTGAGAGTTTTAATGCTGAAAACTCTTGATTTTCAGCATTATATCCAGTTAGTTATATTTAACTTCCAAGGTTTTTTTTTAGTTAGAAGTTTGTAGATAAATTAACATCTCTTTTCATTTTTTAAGAATTATGAGACCGATTCATACATATAATTTAACATCGCTTCATATTGATGCACTGTACAATTTATGATCAAAACCATGGTGAAAGATTACAATAAACTCAGAATAAAACAACATTTTAAAATAGGGAAAGTTTAAATCTTTTGCACGGGATTCCAACTGGCTAACTTTGTTGTGACACTCCTTCCCACAAATGAGAGATTAATGGGCAGTAACCAAACTAGCAGACAGTGTAATTGAGGTCCTTAGTCAGAGACCCATCAGACGGAGTGAAGTCAGCAGCACTTGAACTGTGTGATGTTGGTGGGATCAGATGAGATAATGTGGCTGCGTATGCTCGGGTAAGCGCATGACAGGAACATGACTGGAGATTGATGAGTTGCTAACTCTGCACGACAGCATTTCAGCCGCCGCATTTTGAAAGTTTCCCGAACTTTAAGAACCTTGAGGCAGACATTCCTGATGAAACGTAAGAATTGTTTGTTGTGCGTCTGTGTCGATCGTGTCAGCAACACAAGTGGTTCTCGGCTTGTAATGGCCTCATCATGTTTCATGACAGCAGCTGTAGAGGCAAAACAGCCGGGCCTCATATTACAGTGTTTAGCTCTGATACCCAGATGTAACAAAGCACACTTTAGATCAGAAACTATAAAGGCCAACATTTAATTAGAATGACTTGACTTTTTGTGTCAAGGTGGGGCATTCATCTGTCAGAATCAGCGCCTGCTGTGATTGGGTTGCACCCTCTGGGACGCTGCTGCTCTGAGCCGATCAATTGTTCTCAGACTATTCCCGCAGTAATCCATCTGGATACCTGCATGGTGGGGCATCTTGTGACGTTTTCTTTAGCACTTCATACCCTGTAAACGTTCTCATGTAATGTTTTGTGTAGCCTTGCAGGAATATCTATATCCCTAGAACTTTTTTTTTTCCTTTGGTCACAACAAACTTTAATGTATTTTACAGAGATTGTAAGTGACAAATCTGAACAAAGTTGTGTGTGAAAAGTTGAACTGGTCACAAACAGCAAACATGATTTCTTGTTCCTTTCTTTCATCATTTGCCTACGTCTTGTTCAGTTCAATTAAGTTTGTTTATAAAGTTGAATTTAACAATAAATATCCTGAAGAGCCACATTACCGATTTGAGACCTATAAATCCCTCTAATCAGTAATATACAATTCAGTAATTAAATGCTTTAAAACTTAGTTCCTGATGGCAGCTGGTATAAACTTATCTGTGAAAAGAAGAACAGCTGGTTAGATCAAACTGTAGACTTTGCAATAATCCCTCCTTGTGAGCTAGCCTGAGGTGACTGTGGAAAGGAAGCACTCTCTTTTAACAGGAAGAAACTTCCTCCCCACAGTTCAGTACAGTACACTGGTCTCTGTGGAGAAATGGCAGGAATTATCTCTGTTAGTTATGTTGTCTAGGAGAGACAGGGGTGCAAACCATGTGATGAATAATAAATTATGTAGCTCCTTTACTGGATTAGACCATGACAAAGTTAAATGTGATGTGTAAACAAATAATGGTTACCCTGTCAACAGATTCTCTCACATGACTTTCAGATCAAGGATTGGATAGAAAAATGTCTCCACAGCATGATGCTGCCCCTTTAATTTAATGAGGAAATATTTTTGCTTTGTTCGATGTTCAAAGTCTGGGATATTGTTCTATAATCTATGTTTTCTCTAAACTTCTCCAGAACTTATCTCTGACTTGAAGTTTGTTTTCCCTGCTCTTCATGATCCTGTTTGTTCATAAATGTTCTCTTGAAAACGTCCGAGACCTAATTCTAATAATGGAACATCTGAAGGAAATTGGATATACATCGAGGAAGCAAATTAAAAGAAACTGAATACAAATGAACAAATTTTCTTTCTTTCTTATTTGTAAATCACTTTAAAACTGAGTTGGCCTATCACTTAAAATTCCACTGAAATGCACCAACGTTTATCATTGTAAAAGGAAAAAATGGCATGAATACATGGCACGCTCCTTTACTGAGACTCACCTGAGATGTTTGAGCTTCTGGAAGAACCTGTGCTGTTCTGTTTGAGCATGTTAAAAGTTAGGCATGACCAACTTGTTTTCTGTCTCATTTTGTTTAAAAGAAATATAAGGCAATTAAAATTAATTACCTGAATGAAAGTGTAATAGTTCCTGGCATGATTCCCCAGTGATTATTCTTTGTTTAGGCACATCTGCAGGAGTCCTCTGGTATGGCTCATTGCTTAAGACATGACTCTTTTTTTTTTTCTATTACAGGTGAAAAAGCAACACACATGGTTGTTGCTGAAACACCAGCTCGAGCAGCAAAACCACAAATTAACAATTTAGCAGCAAGGTTGATTTTGCACAAAGGGGACTTTTCTCAAAGCGAGGAAACAGCTTGTTGTGTTATATTAGTCAGATCTGCAGATTTGTCCATGCTAACAAGTGTTTTTTTTTGTTCTTTTTTTTAAATCAGTAGCAACGGTATCCCTGCTCTCGAGTGGGACTCCCCCTCCCTATGTACAAACAGAAAAATACACAAAAACTCTAATAATAATAACCTTATTGAAACTGGAGGCAGTCTTCCCCCTTGCTACTGCTGCAGAATTTTATGGATGCTGCTGTGCTTTGCTTCCAGATTCCAGGGAACTGATAAAGCTTGGCATGAGAATTGATTAAATGATTTTAAGTGCCCGGAGAGAACCCAAAAACGCAGAAATATTCAGGCCGGGATTCGAACCCATGGCCTTCTTGCTACAAGGCAACAGTGCTGCAACCTGCAACACCAAGAATCCCAAGATGAATATTAACAACAAATAGTAAAAAGATTCACTTTACAGAAATGTGCTTGTCAACACAAACCTTTATAGATGAAGACGTAGGTTTTTCAGAGAACTGCGTCTGACATATTAATGAAAAGTTGAGTGTAAGACAAAAATTGTGGTAGAAAAAGATTCAGAAGCAACACGAATAACCACAGCATTGACAGGGTTGTAAAGGAATGCTCATTCAAGAGTTTGGAGGAGATTCAAAAGGTGTGGACCTCACACAGATGTTTCCAGGACGTAGAGTACAACTGTCACATTCCTTGTGTTCAATCATTCCTGAAACAGAAACAGTGTCAGAAGCGTCTTACCTGGGCTATTATACATTTACTTTTGAGTTTGGGGAAAGAGTAGAGAGGCACAAACTCCAACTAGCCTACCTTTTACAGAGATGTTTCCACTGTCAGTGATAATTTGGGGTGTCATATCAGCTGCTGGTGTTGATCCACTGTGTTTTATAAAGTCCACAATCAATCTACCAAGAATTTTTAGACTCTTAATTAACCCTACACTTCCTCTCTAGAAAAAAAACCTAAAAAACTTATTTTTGAAAAACTACATTTTAGGGTTTTATGAGCTGTAAGCAGTAATTATTGAACATCTTAATACAAGATGAACAAAAGGAAACAGGTTGCTTATTGTGTGTTGCTGTTGGTGGAGGAAAAAACCGAGAACCATGGCAATTAACAGAGGGCAATAGAAGAAGCCACTTTATAGACATGTACCATGAAGCGCTTAAATGCTAAGGAAGACGCGAAAGTAGAAAATGAACCAATAAGAGCTAGTCAGAAGTAAGTAGAGACACCTGGGGGCTAGGACAGGAAGAGTGTAATTAGAAGATGTGAAAAAGCTGAGATTTGTTGGTCACCTGAGGAAAACAGAAAGAAACAAACTGAAAGCCAAGAAATGAAAATTAGAAGCAAAAGGGAAAAACCCATAGCTAACATAGAGAGTAGACAAAGGAACAGCAATCCCAAAAAAAAAACTCAACAAAATATACAAATGAAAAGAACTAGCCCAAAGCAATAAACTAAAACCTGATCTAAGTAAGATATTGCTAAAACCAGAAACACAAATGAAACAAAAAGTTAAAACACTTACAGATCATGACACAAAATGAATACGTTGCATTAAAAATTAAGTGCACGCGTATCGCTTCTATAGGCTGGTGGAGGCCAGGATCTGTTAAGCAAATGCATCTTCTGGTTTGCTGTGGATCATCCTGAGAAGGTCTTTATTGGTCAGAAGAGACCAAAGCAGAGGTGTCTGGCCAAATTGCAAGGTATAATGTCAGAAAGAAACCAACCAAAACAATTCAGCACAAACACCTCGTTCCAATTGTCAAGCATGATGATGGAGGAGCGATGATTTGGGACTGTTTTGCAGCCACAAGACCTAAACCCCTTGCAGCCATTGGTCGACCATGAATCCTCTGTATGCCAAAGATTAAAATGTGTGGCCATTTTTCCAAACTTTCATGTCATGCCAAGCAATGAGGCAATGTTGTGTAAATAAGTTCTCCACAAACAGTAAGACAAGGATAAAGTCACACAGAAAATTATTAGTTCAAGATATTACTGCTAAAGATGTTTATCAATCAATCATTGGGTGTGCCCACTGGGATTTATTTCCTGCTTTAACTTTATTTGATCAGTATAATCTCAGTATAATCTATTGAATGCCTTTGTACACTTGGGGTTAGATTTGAATCATTTTAGAACCTGGGAAGGAGCAGACGATTGTTATATGTCGTGACATGTAAAGCCTTAGTACTAAAAGAGGGGTTAGTTTGTTTTAAGCATGACTGCGTCTAGTGAACGCACCATAATTTTAAGTGTTTATTAGGAAATGACAATAAAAATGCAGTTATTATTATCATCATCATCATCATCATCAATCCTTAGAAAATGAATTATCTCTGATCTCCTTTTGGCTAAAGACAATTAGTTATCTTTTTCTTTGGCTGAATGGGAAGAGATGAGGTGTTGAAAAAGTTTTAAGTCTAAGCAAAACCAGTTTTTAGAATAAAGCTGGGATAAGTTTGAGAGTATTTGTTGGTCAATATTAGATACATAAATGTGTACAATAGGAGCACTTGTTTCTCAGGAATAAGGTTATTTGCAGGGTCATGGATGTAAAGGCCCAACGTCCATCCCTGGCTAGATGACTCCTCTCTTCATTATCTGCACTGGTTTGCTCCAGACCAGAATCAGAATCAGAAACCTTTATTCACAATCATTACAAGGAAAACTCAATCAGCATATTTCATTTATTTGGTCATCTTGTCCTCTGCGGAGGACACAGAGTCAAGGGATTCTGTGAAAGATATTATGAAGTTGTTGAAGTACTTGGAAAAGTAAGTTGGATGTGGGGGATGAGATGTTGAAGGGTCTGGATATTGTTGGGTTGTTGCAGGTTATGCACCTCTTCAGTATTGCACGGGTCATTTTGTGGAAGAAGCTCAAGGCTTTCCGGTTCTTGTGTGCACAAAGCAATAGTTGGGTCCATATTCTCAACTTATGAGCTTTCTCCCACTGCGTGTTGGATTTTCCGCTGCCCTTGTGTCCGATCCTGTTAGCTTTGTTCACGGACAGGACCTCAAGGTGTAGTCAGGGAGAGGTGGGTTTGGGAACCTCAGAGTCTCATTTTTGATTTATATTCCAATATGAATCTGTCAGCATCTTTAAGTCATGACCTCTTTTGCAGTCAAATTCCTGTGTGAGTTCAGGGCTCCCCGTTGAAAATAGGTGGCAACAGACTCCAGCAGCAAAGCATTCCAATGTTTTTACTGGAAATACATAGCCAGAGTCCATTAAACTGCTCTGGCTTCTTTATTTATTTGTTTGTTGTTGGGGTTTTTTTCTGCAGACTGTTATGTAAATTCATTCCATATAGGGCCAATGAGGGTAGGAAATAGGTTGACTCCAGACAGGAGTAATAGCCCATGTTAATTGCCAACATAAGTTTGATGTAGGGCAATGCTGGTGAAAAGTGAGACTCCTACATGTGTTGTCAAATTTGTACAGATTTTCTTAATGCCAATTTAAGTCCAAGCCAAGTCCCACATAGGGGATTCAGCTGGGTTTTTTGGGTTTTTTTTTTTCCCCCAACACGAGTTACATTATCCAACCTAAGTGGGCTCCATACAAGAAACTTTTTGTAACCCCCAGGCTTGCTAAATACAAATCCAGGCAAAATCCATACAAGGGAGGGGTTGGGTGAATTTCTTTTTATCCGGGTCCAGAAAATCCTTTCATATTCAGCACAACCATATTATCCCACTCATTCATTTTCTGGGAAAGTCACCAAAAAATCCAAGACTGTTCTTGTTCTGTAGCTGTCTTTTAAAGATGTCCGCCCCCCTCCCCCATCTCTCACTGTGTGACACAGGTCCCTGGCCCTGGGGCAGCAGTACTCGTCTCTGGGCTCCCAACCCCTCCTGTGTGGCTCCATCCCTGGCTTGGTGGCCAAGCAGCTTCGTTTCTGTCGTAACTACATCGAGATCATGCCCAGCGTTGCTGAGGGTATCAAACTGGGTATCCAGGAATGTCAGCACCAGTTCAGAGGCCGCCGGTGGAACTGTACCACCATAAAGGACAACCTGGCCATCTTCGGACCAGTGCTGGATAAAGGTAGATCCTTAATACTAATTGTTTTCAAAGACCCAATGTGTAAGTCTGTTACACATTGGGTCATGTAACAAATACAAGTTTCAATGCATGTTATTGGGGTTTTCTGTGGCAAAGAAAGCTGCACGTTTTTACTTAGATGAAGGATAATAATAAAAATTGTGACAATATTTTCAAACATAAAAAAGTGAAAAGACTGGGGTGTATTGGTATGCAGGTCCTTTTCCGTTCATAAATAAGCCTCAGTCCACATTCTCCAACTAAATCTGAGTACAAACCCAACTGTGCTGTGGAGGCCTCAGAGATTTATTAAAGAAAAAAGCAGTATCAAGAGGACGAAGGCTATACTATTGCTAAATATTGCAATAATTATATTATTAACAATTAACCCAAATTTTAAGCAGTGTTTTGAAATTGAAAATTTTCAGAAATATTGATAAGGATAACTGCAATTTGATATTGCATAACTGTAATGAAGAATAAAGAACACAGCAGACAGATCAGGGATACAGATTTGGAGATGTTTAAAGCAGTTGGGTTGCAAGACAATTTTCAAACATCCTTCCAAGTTTTGCCACAGATTGTCATTGGAGAATCTGAGTCTTCAAAACTTGAAAATTGGTGTTGACGGTCACTGACTATCCAATTTAAATAAACTTGAGCTATTTTGCAATATGAAGATTTCAGACTCTAACTGTTGAAAGATGATAGAAGAATATCCAAAAAGAGATGCATATGTAATTCAAGTTAAAGTTGGATCTAGAATGTTCTGACGCAGAGGTCTGAATATAAATACACACTATACTTTTCAGATAGTGTGTGTTAAAAGAAAAAGAACACTGAAGTTTGTGGGTGTAATCTGATGAAATGTGAAACCCTCATTAAAAACATTTCAAGGCAATATATTTTGACTCTATTCAGGATTATATTATTACTTCATTACAGATACTGATTTGACAGAATGGCAGACGGGTACAATAAGTGCAGTGAACACATTGTAAAAAACATATCAGGTGCTTTTCCCTAACAGAACTACTGATATGGAGTATCCCTTACACAGGAAACAATAGAACCATGTCTTCTGCTCAAAACCCGGATTTTAAAGGTAGACGTTTCTGCATTGTGACTAAGCCTGCTGATTGGAAATGAATTAGCTTGTGTGTCAGAGGAGAGGGAAACCGGGCAGGAATGGGCAGTGTGAGCAGTCCAAGCTCCCCAGTCAAATAAAAGGGATAGGGGAAGCCAAATGAGATTACAGGCAACAGAAAAGGGCCTAGGGGCTCCGCTCAACCCCTACTGTGCATGAAGACCAGTCCGCTCCCCACACAGTCCAGCTCCCACGGACACCCCATTCACACGCCCTTTTGACTCTGTCATGAAAACAGCTTGAAAGGGGATCTCTCCAAATCTAGACCAGTAGATCTTTGGGATGAGGAAGCGAAGGAAGTAGCAAAGGAAAGACGATGAGTGTGTCTCTTTAGGAAAACGAAGGGAGTTCTGCAGACATCCAACCTGTCGCCACCTTCAGGTGCACATTGGCGCTGCTGTTTGGTGAATGCCTAGGGAACCAGGGGTATAGATGCGGGGGGTGGGGGGGGGGTGTATGCTATTTCAGCTCAGAGTGGAGGTGGAAATGGGTAGTTGGAGGGAGAGGAGGGGGAGTTAAGGGAATGCCAGCTCTGGGCAGAGCGGGGTTGTGGGGGCGCTAGTCGCTGGGTCCTTTGTGCAGATAATACAGTGTGACACAAGGGAAACAAAGGCGGATTGATGGGCCCAGCAGGTAGCAGGAGCAGTTCTGGCCTTGGTTGACAGCCAGAGATCCAGGGGCCCAGGGCTCATGGGGGCTTGTTTTCAGGGTCTGACTGGTCCTGGCTTGGCAAGAAAAGGAAGCCCAACCTGCAGACTGTAAAGTGCGCTAAAGTCTTGAGTCATCCCTTATTTCTACAAAATTTACTTCCAATAGCACATGCTGTTGTTAAATAGGTTTTGATCTATAGATGTATTGATCTAAAGTATGTATTTTTAAGTCGTGCCAGAAAATCTTAATTAGATTTGGGTCTGGACCTTGACTGGGTTATTTTAACAGATAAATATGCTTTGATCTGAGCGATCTTGTTGTAGCTCTGGCTATATGTTTAAGGTTATGATCTTGCTGGAAGTTGAACGTCTGCAACAGGAACCTTCCAGAATGGCCCTGTAATTGGCTAAATTACGTCCTCCCATCCCCTCTGATTAGGCTTTCTCTCTCTGCTGAACATTATGCATCCCCACAGCATACTGCTGCCACCACAGATATGACAATGTGTTTTGGGTGCTCCATGAGATGTTCAAAGCTTTAGATTTTCTTTTAGAACCCAACCTTGTTTTATACTTTTCCACATCTTTTCTCCCTGATTTGTGTCCCTTTGTCTTTACGGTGCTCTTTTAAGCCTTCAGAATACTGCCGGATTTATGATTTAGAATAAATTAAACATAGTGGGCTGCAAAAAGTGCAAACATAGCTGCCATTGTTAGGTATGAAAACAAAATAAAAAAGTGGACAGCTGTCAAAGAAAATCCTTGGAAGACTGGAGAACTGCTGATCAAGACCACTTTGCCTTTGTCTTTCTGTGCACTACATAAATGGTTGAGAAGACAATAAAGATCTATTTGACTTGGCTTGACTTTGAAGTCCATCTTTTTTGCAACTTTGCTTGGAGACATGTTGAGCATTAGTGAGGCTTGAAAAGTGCCCCTATTGGGTTTTCTCTAAAGTTGAGTCACGGAGGAATTCCTGGCTTTAGATGCAGCTGAGAGTTTGATTCTCTGTTCATGTTATGACAAAAAAAAATAAGATCTGCCCTATCCCCTGTATTGGAGAGATCAGGCCACTAAGCGCTCCTGACAAGTCAGCTATATGAAACACTGTCATACTTGTGTGAGTCTTCAGCAGAGCTAGTAAGGTGTAATGGCTGAGCTGTTGTAAATGTGCTGTGATTGTGAAACAATAGTATCTGGTTACATAATAAGCTGTTGCCTTGAAAGGAGGTGTAACTCAGCGTCAGTAAGAAACGGGCCGAAGCTCTGTTCGGTTTCACCTGAGGCCCTTGGGCTCTGAGCTGGGACGGGTGCGGAGGAGGAGCAGGGGGTGACAACATTCCTGAAACACTATCCAGATGCACAGCAGCACACCTCGGGGATGACAGGAGGTCACTGAGCTCCCACTCAATGCTGGGGCTTACCTGACACCACAAAAGAGGGGTTTCAGGGCAGGGATACATCCTTGTTGCTGGTGATATTAACAAAATTGTAAACAAAAACTGTTAAAAGATTAATACAAGAAGGAGAGTTTTCTTTGAGCTACATGTTTTTCTCTTCTTTTATTGTCCTCTGGCAAATACCTGCCCATACATTTGCTGCCTCCATAGATAAAATGTTGTGTTAACAGGGTTTTGCCTGGAGGGATCCTTTTCAATGTATCTGTCTGGATGTTGGCAGCAGCTTTGTCCATGTTTAAATCCAAGATTGACATTTCTCTCCTTTTTTTCTCTACTCTGTCTGTCTTCGATTGTCTCCTTCAGCTACGAGAGAGTCTGCGTTCGTCCATGCCATAGCCTCTGCCGGTGTTGCCTTCGCAGTGACCCGATCCTGCGCTGAGGGCACGTCCACCATGTGCGGCTGCGACTCACACCACAAGGGGCCACCGGGCGAGGGCTGGAAGTGGGGCGGCTGCAGCGAGGATGCAGAGTTCGGGGTGCTGGTGTCGAGGGAATTTGCAGACGCCAGGGAGAACAGACCGGATGCTCGCTCTGCAATGAACCGGCACAACAACGAGGCCGGACGCACAGTAAGCATGTGCAGAAAGAGTCACTGATAGGATTTGGCCAATAAAATGTAAATGTGTAGTACCGAATAGACTTAAGTTGGGTAGACAAGTAAACAATACTTGTGAGTGTACAGTGCCTTGAAAAAGTTTTTTGCTTTACAAATTCCTTCTTTTTACTTTTACTTTCTTTGTCAAACTTAAACATTTCAGCTCATAAACTTGGCAATGCATCTTTTAGATCACAGTGGAGGATGTTTAGCCCCTTTGGCTTTGCAGAATTGTTTTAATTCAATCACATTTGAGGCTTCTTAAGCATTTATAGCCTACTACACCAAAGCATTGAGCCCATCATTTGAAAGTAGAAAAGAGTGTTCCACAGCTGTGACACCAGTCCTGGCTATACACCTTTCCTTCTACAGGGACAGGGACACCAATAAAGTAATCAAGAAAGAAAATCCATTATAAGCGGTAAAATACTTGAGACGGGGTCAAAAGTTCACCGTACAGCAGTGCATTCAATTTGACTGAACTTGAACTTTTTCAAAAAATGATATGGGCAAAAATTAAAATTTCGAATTGTTGCTATTGGAGACATACTCCAAAAGGCATTCATTTGCAAATGCAAATGCATGTCAGTGTATTTGTTAAAAGTTTAACTTAATTTACTTAATTTAACTTCAAGAAACGTTCTGGCCACCATGAAAACTAAAACAATGAGCTGCTTTTTCCAAAGTGAAGATGATTTATGCAGTAAACACTGTGGTTTGGGATTACTAACTGTTCGTGAGATGGGTAGGGATTTGCTATTTGACTTGTCCGCACATTTCCGAGACTCTGACTGAAAATGAGCTCCTGACTTTGAATGTCTGGCTAATTACTCATCTAAACAACAGTCAGCCCCACACCTTGCCTTTCATGCTCGGTGTCCCAATGAAGAAGAAGAAGAAAAAAAATTCCCCAACAGTCAAATAACCCGAGTGAGTTGACGGTGGAAGAGAAGGGGAATCAGCTCAGACTTAAAACATCACCGGCTGCTGTCACCGCTGGGGGAAAACAGGCCCTCGGCTGCTCGCTCAGAGGCAAATAGAGGGACCACACGGGAACAAGGCGACCCTTTGATCTGAGCACACCGGAGCAGTTAGACGGGCCACAGCAGATAACTGAGCAGTGCTGCCGTCAGAGGCCTCCAGCTCTCTCCACCTGGTGCTCTCACGCTTCATTATTTAGCCCCGAGGGCCTGGGACTTTATCTCAGCATGACAAGCTCACATCGTGATGTCACCAGTCCACCAGTGCGCGACCACCTGCTTTCCGCCCTAGCTGGGGGAATTCAGCTGCTAAATATATCTGCTAAATTAAAGCACAACTAAATCAAAACACAAAGGTAAAATGTGCCCTGAGGGAAAGCACGCTGACTTCAGAGAGAATTAGCAGCAGCACAAAGCATCTGTGCTTCACAGCTGCATGAACCCTCAGTAACATACAGCCAGTGGCTCATTTTTATTTTGCAGAACTGCACTGTGCAAGCTTCAGACAATAAACCGCAACGCAACCTGCTGATTCTAGGCAATGGGCTGGTATGGAGATTCTCATGGTTTTACATTGGATAAAGACACCCCAGCATCGTGTTAATATAACATATTTTATTAAGTTTACAATCTAATGTAACACGTAGATTTTTATATATCCATATTGTTAGCTTTGACTAACTTTACAGCCAACAAAACGTCACAGTCTTACGTTCTATACAAACATAGGAGAAGGACGTTGACTTGATTTTTGCCCAGCAAACAGTCTTTGCCACCCCCTCAAGCAGGATAAGCCTAAAAAAAATCATTGCTAAAAAATCCACCTGCTCTCTATTTAAGAATCTTCACAGGAAGCTAAGTGGAAGGAAAATATCTGCTAAAGACTAATAATCACAGCTTCAAGAATCTTGTGATTTAAACCTAACAAAACAAGGCAGGGAGAGTTAAATACAAGACAACTCTGGAAGAAAACCAGGTAGATCCTTCAAAAGATTTCCCTCTGAGGTGGCGGTTCACCTTCCACCATGACAAACACTCAGAGCATAAAGTTAGATCTATAATAAAATTGTTTACATAAAAACGACTTATTTACTGCTATATTGGCCCAGTTGACACCCAGAAATCAGTCTAATTGGGAGTCTGTGCCTACAGTCGAAAATGAATGTTGAGCTATCTTGGAAAATCTAAAGATGTGCAAAACTGGTGGCGATATACTCTAAATGACATGTATTGACAGGCTTCAGATCAAATCTTTAGTAAGCAGATGTGACCGACAAGGTCATACCTTCATATCTTTTTATCCTGAGATCGTGGGGAGGCACATCTCTGGATAGAGGTTAGCTTGTCCAATAGAAATCTGGCAAAGACTTTTTAATGAGACCCAGAGAGAAACAGATCTGGGTCAAATCTGAGGTGCTTTTGTGCACTACTGTTTCAAATGGTCAATGACATACAAAATATAATCCCACAAACTAATAACTGCCTTCTGTATTTCTCAGACCATCCTCGACCACATGCACCTGCGTTGTAAATGTCACGGCCTTTCTGGAAGCTGCGAGGTGAAGACCTGTTGGTGGGCGCAGCCGGATTTCCGCACTCTGGGTAACTACCTGAAGGACAAGTACGACAGCGCCTCAGAGATGGTGGTGGAGAAGCACCGTGAGTCACGGGGTTGGGTGGAGACCCTACGAGTGAAGTACAACTTCTTCAAGCACCCCACCGAGCGCGATCTGGTTTACTATGAGGGCTCTCCCAACTTCTGCGAGCCTAATCCAGAAACGGGTTCGTTCGGGACGCGCGACCGCGTCTGCAATGTGTCGTCCCATGGCATCGAGGGATGTGACCTCCTATGCTGCGGCCGTGGCCACAACACCCGGACTGAGAAGCGCAAGGAGAAATGCCACTGCATCTTCCATTGGTGCTGCTACGTCAGCTGCCAGGAGTGTGTGCGTGTCTATGATGTACACACATGCAAATAAGAGGCCTGTACTTTAAGGCAAACTGACTACTGGACCTTCTACCCTAACCCCCGTGTCCTGCGCAACTTCCCTGCAGATACAGACGCATTCTGCATACCGGTCAATAACCCACTCACCCACAATCTTAGGCTGCAACATACGGAGTCAAGCCAGGGTCAGGTACAACAATAAAAACAGAGCTTAGGTTAGTTTAGTTTAGTAATTCCTTGGGCTCACTGATTTACAGTAACACTGGTGTTTATATACACCAGCTGTATAACTGGAGTTAAAATATTGTCTACATCTTGCAACATTCAGATGCAATATTCCTCCATCAGCGCTATTAACAGTACAGTCATTAAATCACTTTGGATGTATCAGACATTTACACTTTCTGTTAACATTGTCACAGGAAATGGAGGCTTACAACTGAAATATTTTTAAACAATGTCGAACAATTTAGATAAATGAATAAATGAAATCATTATTAGAAAACTTTTAGTATTTACTCTAAAAGTCAGCACTTTTAGAGTAAATAAAAGCACTTTGTCTGATATTGGTATTTGTTTGAGCCAAGCATGACAAAATTGAAGAAATCTGTAAGGCAGCAAATATTTCTCCACCTGAGTTTTTGCACATTGAACAGCACAAATACTTATAATAAGGCAGTTAAATAATAACATAGCACAAACAGTAAACATTTTGAATCACTTTATGATTTCAGTTTTTAATCTTTGAAACACTTACGGCAATAACCTGACATCAAGATCCCAACTTTAGGAACCTGTGACCTAAACACTCAGCAAACTTATGATCTGTTTTATTAGAATATGAATGTTGCATTTATTCTACTTTTCATCTGATGAAGTGATGTAGAGTTTAAGATTTTAACTTCTAGTTTGTTTTCTAACATACTTTATTTCCTGATCGGAGGAACACGAATCTCTGTTTTTACTTTGACACCTAACACTCGCAGGGCTCCGTAATGAATGGTTAAAGGTAAATCAGAAACAACAAAACAACTTAGTCCTTATAACCCCTGCACTGGACTACCTGAAAAACTTCACTCACGCTCATGGGAAGCAGTTGTGCCACTTTCAGTGCCCTCTCCCCCGTGTCTTTATTTATTTCCCTCCTCTATGCCAACATGATGTTTGTGGCATGTATAGAAACGCATAATGCAGTAAAACCCACCCTTCTTCCCAACTTACACCTCACTTCTCCAGCTTTTACGTAGGTCTGAACTAACATGACATCCTATCAGTTATTCTTCTGCAGCCCAAATGTCACTTTTTTTAACTACTGAACTGAAAACAGTAGGCAGACGCTGATGGTGCAACAGTCCTGTCTATTGTAAACTACTGAGCTGATTGAGTCCTTTCCACTGGACCAGTCAACTGCGAATTCTGGAAGATATATATAGATATATGGATACATATACATGCTACAGTGTGAGGTTTATGGCCCTACATTTCTGAATGTAGAGCTATAAACCCTGCATACCTTCAGGGATGGGACTGAAGGTATGCAGGAGGGCACATTCGCATTCCTCTCACCAACATCCCCACATGGGTTTATGTATGCACTATTCCAACAACTCTAGGTGGGAATACAAAATTTTTAAAAAAGTCTGCAAAGTTCTAATGAATAATAGCTTTGTTGCACTTTCCGAGGGCGAGTTTGGCCTTTAAACTGCTCATGAATCCATGTATCATACTTCAGTCGAGCTTTAGCGCGTTTCATTTCACAGTTCATCAAGTTCATCGTAAAGATTTGTGTCTAAAAATAAATCTGATTCAGTAAAACCAAGAGGACATGTGATGACATGTGGAGACCAAGGATTAGGGAAGCCTCTGATTGGCTGTCATATCTCTCCAGCATTCCTTCATGTTTTTCCCGTGCTGAAGCATTCAACAGGTCTGATTTATGAAGCTGTATTCTTGTCTGTGCTTCACCCCAAAAAACATGCCTGCCGCACCGTCGTGGTAACGCTGAGGGAGCATGCAGGAGTTCAGCAGAGGAATAGACTTAACTAAGGTTGAACTAGGAGACCACTAAGGGAAAATGAGGTCATTTGTGCGGAAAAAAAAAATAATTTTGTGACAGTTCCTCATGCTTCTTATAAATTATACCCACCCTGTATAGGCTGTCCTCTCTGTGTGACATAGCTTAGCATATTTGTGTCATCTTCTACCTGGATGTACCTTTTCACTATCCAACATCCTGACTTTACCCCCCCTGCTATATCCAAAGTTTTGTACAAATGTTTTAAAGTGAATAATTCCCTTTTTATTTTATAATAGTAAATGTTATGTTTTTATAAATATTATTTATTATACAATGTATATATCTGTATGACTGAACTAAGATTATATATTTGAAGAAGAAAAATCTGTCTCGTGTTTCTTGATGTTTCCATTGTCAGATGTCAAGTTGATACTGATGCATTTTTGTAATTTCTTTTGTGGACAAAAAAACTAAATGACAGTACATTTTTCAAACTAGGACCGTATTTCCAGGGTTCCCACACAGTTTAAGATAAGTATGGGGAAAAAATTTGTAAAAATATTAGCAACTTTTATGCCTACTTTTATTGTCTACATGATAAGTATTTGAACTTATAAAAGAACATTACTCTAACCGGAAGGTTTTTTTGTGCTGGTAGTTAAATAAACATTGCACATAGAGTGCTGTATCCATCCATCCACCCATTCATTCATCTAGCCTTCCTCGTGGTATGTGGTTTTGCAGCTTTTGCATGTGAACAACATGGAAATATCTCAAATTTGTATGCAATCTTTGATTCTATACACAGACAATGATTCAAAAACTGACTGAGAACTCTAGAGGTTAGAAAAGTGTGCGACGTTTACTTGGAAAATGTGCTGAAACCTTGTATTTTATTGACTTGCATTCAATTTGCTGTCCTTCATTTATTGAGGTGCATTCTCACTAGTGCTTACAATTCTGAGAACTGGGCCTCAGACAATGAAACAACACGTTCTTCAGTTCTAATAAAACCAGAAGAAATGTAAGCAGCAGCACTCGCAGCACTACAAGACATCGAAACTTTGCTCTTGGTTACAACTAATTCTGCACTCTAACTAAGCCTGTAATTGTCTTCCAGAAGTTAAAGTAACCACTTATATTAAAGCAGTAGCTTCGTCACAGACGGGTGGAAACACAAAACCAAGATGGAAAGATGAGCCCCTGGGCAGTTGCCCATATCAGAAAACACCACCAGTATGAGCTATATTATATAAGAGCGTCACACAAAATGTTCTTTAAAATGAAAATTTATGAAAATAAAGAACTGTAAGAAGTTTGAATAATTTGCAAAGTTTTGCACAAACAATGCTGCGCAGAAGTGAGAGAAATAATAGTCAAAGTTAAAAACAAAAACAAACCTCTAAATATCTAAATATTACAAGAAAGTCTGGATGATCGGAACTGAGGAATGAGGCACGACTCTTAAATGTTGCACACAGCCTAAAGGTGGATGGATGAGCATTAATTAACAAAACCAGAGTGTCTTGCAAGCAACAGAATTTATTCATATAATAAAAAGATCAGATGGGAGCGAGTGCACAACTTGAACACCAAGTCGTGTCATGGAATGATTAGGCTACAAATCCGTGCATTGAAATAAAACTGTTTCATAATTAGTGTTTGTGGACATATAAACGTGCCTCAGTTGCGCTGACTCTTTAACGTAAATGAGTAAAATCCCTAAGCAGCTCTGGCGACCAGGATGGCAGCATTAGTCATCAGTAAATCCAAAACGCAAGCATCCCATATACACACTTCTAGTCTCATTTCCCATCTTGGCACAGTTTTGAAGTGAAGTCGGTGTCCTGGTCGATGGCTGCTGCAGACATCTGCACTGCAGGGAACTTCACAGGGACGAGAAGGAAGGATCCAGATTGATGCCTCCCCCTGCCAGCCTCTTTCAGGCCTCCGCTTCTCAGTCGCTGAGCAGAGAAAAAAAAAACAAACACACAAATATAAGTGAGAAGAGATTGGCAGGAAAAGAAAAAGAGGACGTGCCGCCACAGGGGAGCAGCTGTCTAGCCGGCTTATTTTTAGGAACCCTGTTTACGCCAACTATACCATAAGCCTCTGAGGTTGCGATGAAAAGCAAAACTCCTGCGGGAGGCGGAGAAGTTTTTTCTTGTAGTCTTTGCACCGTGAGCAGCCAAGTCTTCACAGGATGGATGTTAAAAGGCGCAGTTAAGTGTGTGGCACCAAAACTTTTGGAAACTTTGAGTTTTGTTTCGTTTCAAATTTTAGTCAGAAGTTGCCTGTAATGAGAGCATTACAGGCAAAAAAATACATTTGGATCAAATTAACAGGCTCAAAAATATACATACATGATGAAAACCGGATACTTACATCCACTGTAGAAAAAGACAAATCTTCCCTTCTTATCTTCTAACAGACTACACGTCAGTTACCTTGATTACTTGTTAGGATAGTGATAGTGATAATATTTAATACTTTAAGATTACTTTATGATTGAACAATTTTCGAATATCCAGATATAAGTAGATCCTGCTAGACTGTATGAAGTAGGTTAAGCAAAAGAAAGACATTATACTCCAACCTCAAAAATAATAATTTAAAAAAAGGTATTAAAAACATCAAAAACATTAGAAATAAAGTCACCGTCATCTGTCTGAAAATTAATCACCAGTTTAGGTAAGTATTGATGATTTAACAATAAGAAACAGGAGACTGAGGAAGCACATAGCAACCATTTGGGAGGCATGAGGTCAGAAACACACCCTGATCAAAATGAGTGGAAATGTGATTCTAATGGTCTTCACGACTTATGTGGACTGATGAGAAAAAAGCGGAATTTTCTAAAAAGGTGTCACTGATACATCTGACAAAATTGGCATAATTTCAAAGTAGGATGTTGTATTGAAAATTCAAACGTGGTCGTAGCTTTACTTCTTCAGGATGCTTTGATATCCGGCCAAGAGTTCACGGCAGGATTAAAAATGAGTGGTTAAGTGATTAAAATTAATCAATAAATAGAAGGCACGAAGGTTTTAGAGTGACCTAGTCAAAGTCCAGTCTTAAATCAGGCCATAATCAGGCTGGTAATGCCCAAGAACACTTCAATGTGACTGAATTAAAACAACTCTGAGAAGAAAAGTTGATCCAAACTTCTCAATGAGGACGCAAAACACTCATTAGCTATGAGAAATGCTTGACAACACCTGCTACTAGGTTTAATGGACAATTACTTTTTCACATTTCAGGTTGGTCTGGCTGGCTCTTTTCCTTTAGTAAATGAAAATCTTGTTTTTTATTTACTCAGGTTGTCTTTGTCTAAAAGAAGTTTGATGATCTGAAACATTTCAGAAGAGAAGAAATCTGCAGAGAGGATTGGGGGGAATTATCTCACAAATCAGGGTTGATATTAAACTTTTCCACCGTACTGAACAAGCCCTGCAGTCTCCATTTTCATTTGCATGAGTGTCAATGAAGCCAATGGTGGTTGTTAATCTGGTTGGCCGCTACATGTGCTCAGCTCCGTGTAATCTCCCTTTAATCCAGGCTCTGCAGTCTTACCAATGAAGGATGACTTTTCCTCACCATGTTCCTTCACTGCATCTAGATTCCGACCAGCTTAGAACCAAAGCTGCAGAAAAAAGGAATAACAGAGAGAGAACATGTGTATTATTAATCTCACTTCATATACTGATCGAAATGTATACATCTGGCTCTTCCCTGTCTCGGTCAACAGTGACAAATGTGTGCGAGTGTGGTGAGAGTGTTCAGTGTCACAGAAACAGGAAGAGGATACTTACCCTCCTTCATCCCTCAGTAGACTCAGGAACTTACTGACTCTGTAGTCAGGGTCCATCTGCAAGAGAGAAACGTCTTAAAAACTATGTTTCACTTTTGCTAAAAGTGGAACACCTCGTTTTATCTCAAACTTTGCAAAAAATAAAAATAAAAAATGGGGCGAGGGAGAGAAGAAGCGGATTCAACCACTATGAAGCACAGGAGCAACGAGAGGGGAACCGAGAATGTGAAGACGAGTGACGCCGCACGCCTGTTCGCAGCATGTCTCGGCGAACACAGGTTCATATTTCTTCAGGCGCAGAACAGGGAGGGTGTGAAACATGGCTGCAGAAGTGCATACCACAGGAATTACACACCGCATCCAGGCTCAGCGAACAGACACAAAGTTAGGAGATGATGCTGCAGGAGATGTTCTGTCGGGCTACCCAAGCAACAAAATAAGGTGCAGTGCCTCACAATGGGATTTGTATCAGTTTAAACCTCTGACATTTAGTCGCGTTGCAACCACAAACTTTGATTTGTTTCATCTGGACCGATGCAAAGTGGTCCATTGTTGTAAAGCGGAAGGGAAACAAAGCATACATTTAAAATTGGTTAAAAAAAAATAGAAATTTGACATGCATGTGTATTCTTGAGTTGGTACTTTCTACAACCCTGTTCTGCTGTCATTATTCATTTGATATTAGCTCGGGACTTTGACAAGGCCATTCTAGCACATTAATATTCTTAAATCTAAACCATCCTATTGTATCTCTGACTGTGTGTTTACGGTTGTTGTCCTGTTACAAGTGAACTTCTGCCCCAGTCCCAAGTCGATCGCAGCATCTCGCAGAATTTCTTGCGGTATTGTCCTGCATTTAGCTCCATTTATCTAGTCATCAAATATGAGAGGCTCCCTTAACATTTTGCATGGAGGGCAGAAAATTTGGCTTTAGTCTCGTTTGAGGCTAAAGTGTCGTAGGCTACGACATGTTCGCTATGGACTTCCATTGGTGCTTTTCCATAATGACTAGCTTTGTGGTTTCAAAGTGTAGAAGTTTTTCTTCCATCTGAAATGGGAATATATGAAGGTCTTCCAGAGTTAATATTGTCCTCTTAGAGAATAAACTGCACACTTCACAATGATGGACTACTTTGTGTTGATCCATCACACAAAATAAATGTGTTTTTGGTGGTAATGAGACTAAATTGGAAAAAAACAAAAAAACAAAAAAAAAAAACACTATATCAAAACAAAAATAAAAATATTTGTTTAGGGTTTTTCCTTTATCTCATTTTAAAAATTAAAACCATATCGAATCTTATTGTATCCATCAAAGGAAAACCAATAAACTAAAGAATTGGAAACCAAATTTTGATACATCTGATATCAGTGCAAATTCCTATATGAAAAAAATTCTGACAGCGAATAATCAAGTTTGTTCAACTTTACTAACACACTAGGTGCAGAGTTGAAGTTGGGCGAGTCGATACAGTTGAGGGGCTAAAATTGAAGCCCTGGAAGATGCAAGATAGCCTTTCCAATTAATCAGTCATGCTGGATTTTATATTAAGAGCACAAATTTGAAACTGGCAGTGTGGTCTGAGCTGAATCACCCCATCCCTCCATGTTCCTCCACATCTGGCCGACACTCTCAGCTCTCGACGGCCTGTTTGTTGTCAGTCGGGGACAAAAACCTGTCATCCTCAAGCTGGAATGAAAACCGCGTGGCTTCGCTGATGATTTGTCGAGCAGAGCGCTCCAGTACGGCTCCAGTTCACAAGCAGTTCTCCCAGCTGCTGGGACGCAGTTCGGTTCACGGTTACGAAACCGTGTTCTGAATGTGAGGGCTTCCACGAAAAGGAACTGTTTTACAGACGTTGTGAATTAAATCTTTGCTTTAGAGCAAAATGAGGAAGGATCATTGTTGGAGCCAACACAAAGCTATAAAAGCAGTGATATACAGCACTCTCCACACTTATTGGCATCTCTGGTGCAGATGTGCAAAAAGCTTTAAAAATAAATTGATTTGGTTTCACAGCAACGTGACCTCATATGGAAAAGATTCATTCCTCAAAGTAGATTTTTTTCTTCTTTTCAAACAATTAATTATTGAAAATATAACTGAAACACATTTATACAAATAATATGAAAGGTGGATTTTCATTAGTATATTGGAACTTTAATTAATCCAAGGCCTCCAATTTCCCTCGGGTAAAAAATTAGGTGACATAAAAATCAATTTTGCTTTGACTTAAAAAAAAAAAAAAAAAAAAAAAAGGTCTTTAAGGGATTTATTTTGTGATAAAGTGAGAATATTCAGATACTGTTCATCTGCTGGAGATGCAGCTTAATAATAATAATGAAAAAAAAAAAAAATCTAACTTTGAAGCACCTTCAGAAATCTACAAGAGCTACTGAGCCAGCATGCTTTCAAATACTACAACAATCCTTAAGGAGCTCTATGAAATTATTCCAGTTCAACAGTCAAGTGTTATGCTGAATAACTAATATTTTATCCATACCTGTGCGGCCATTTCAATCAGCATGAGCAGCTTCTTTATGCCGATCCACAAGCTTTTGTCCTTCACTGCTTTAGCTATGCTGAGTCGTTCTTTCTCCTGGAAAGACCCCAACAGCTGAGGGGAGCAGAGAGAAGAGATACGAGTTGAACATAACCACATAAAATCTGGAGTGATTAAATTGAAGTACCGCCATTTGTATTTTGGGGTATTGTTAAAAAAAAAAACAAATACAAATTTTGAATGCATTTTGCTGAATTTGAAGTTGATGGAAAAGGAATGGGGAAAAAAAAAACATTTAGTTTACAACTTGAAAAGAGAAAAACATTTTCCTTCATTTTTGCCAATTTGTTGTGACATCTGTTGCATAAACAACACACATGGAAAACCAGCTCAAATTTGTCATTTTTAGTAAACACTTCTATTTATTTACATTTAAAAACTCTGTGTTTCACTGGTTGAAAAGTTAATATGAATAAATTAACTTTTCAATTACATTCTTTTTTTGATATTATACCAGTTTAGTGATTTATACTACAGATTTTTATGGTAGGTTTATTTTAAGATGTAAAGTAAATAAAAAAGGCATAATACTGGAGTTCTATATATTTTTTTATTTCACTGAATGAAATGGGCATTTGACCCTGACAAAATGTTCAGGATTCTGGATAATCAGCAAAAATGCTATTAGTTCTACATTCAGTTTTTCTTGGGGATTAAGCACTTTTTTCACTCACTGAAGTAAAATCTATGTTTAATTTTGTCTCTCATGTATTTGTGATGGAGATTCTCTCTGAAAATTAGACTGAATCATTTTCACTACCCAATACCTACGAGAAAGAGAGAGAATGCATAACATCAAGAACATTTCATTGAATTTATTCCGCATTCGCTAGGGTTTGAGTCGCGCATGTTTTACCTCCAAGGCCTGTACGAGCTGCTCTCCCCGGGAAATGTTGGGAATGTGGATGGTGGTGCTGAAAGCGTCCAACATCTCCATTTCCTGGAGCACGTCTCTGCGACTTGTAGTGCCGATGATCAGCAGCTTACGTCCCTGAAAGGGAGGAGACACGTGCTTCATTTATTTTTTGTTTATCACCAATTTACTCCCTGATTTTTCTCTCCAGAGATTCAAACTTGATTTTAAGCCAGAACGCTCACATACAGAAAGAAAGGAGAAAATGGAATAGCACATGTTGTAGATATGGATGTAAGTTTTTGTGGATTTTCTGTTCAACTGAAAAGACTTGAATCCTGTTACAAAACCAAAACCCTGCATGTTCAATCTGCATTACAAGCAGATGACCATTTACTTATATCTTGCACCTTCTTTGCACATTGTAAAGAAAACAATCAATAAAATGATGCTCAATTACACTGTCACATAAAATCAAATATTAGCATGTATTAACCAGATAACATACATCTGTTTTTCCTTATGAGGAAGTCTTTTTTTTTTAAATAAATATATTATAGAAAATAAAATATACATTAAAAACTCTCAAAATTTCTTAAAATTGCCCAATAATTTACAAAAATCTGAAAAAAATAAAGATAACCAGATGCATCAAAAAACGTTTTAGACAATTTTGTGCTATTTATTTAAACATAAGGCTAAGAGAACTCCTTACGAGCCGTTTTCTGCTTCTTTTCATTTTAGGTTTTTCTGCAGACTTTAAAACAATATTAAATCGATTGTGTGATTTGCCGTTGGCTCTGCTGAAGGATGGCATTTAGCGGGGTCTCAGTCGCAACAAGAGCATACGGAACAGAAACTAATGGCAGAATAGACCATAACAGAGTAGAAAACAACAGCACAGAGGACAAACATGAGCGAAAAAAAAAAATTAGACAAAAGAGAAGAACTGCAGCTCCACTAAGCCGACGAGCTGGAGGACAACCAGGAGCAGACAACGGAGGAAGGAGAAGCAGAGGAGTGGTGAGCAGACAGGGGGATTATAGCTGCCCGCTCCCCCCCATGGCGTGGGGGGTTGTGATGCTGCATGCAGATGAGGTGCCACACAGGCGGCCGCTCTGCCAGGTCCTGGATCTCTCACAGAGCCCATTCTCCTCCGTGCCCCCCTGGCCTCCCCCGGCCCCAGGCACCCCGCTGGGCTCAGCGCTTTACAACCCCGGAGGAGCTCTGCACCCAGGCATTCAGCACCCGGCCCCGCGCCACTTCTCAAGCAGCCATATAGTGGGTTATACCCTCATTTACAAACACAACAACAAACTACAACCAAAGAAGCTATGAGAAATTGGTCTGTATCGCCACCATTCACTCTGAGCACAACGGACCCGGAGCAAAACATTTGCTAATAACCTCACACAGTTGCTCACACATGCCAGTCGCAGCCAAGGACCTCCATCAATTCCTCATAAGACCTAGTGTAGGCGTCCATAAGATCTGCTGCCCTCTTTCTGCTGCCTAAGGACTAACAGCATGAGGAGGAAATAAATAACACAACTAAAAACTGCTGGTACCTTTGGAGGTGGTTTCTTGAGGAGAACCAGCAGCGCTTGTAGCACCAAGTTGGAGAAACGAGGACCAATCGGTACATAATCTGGAGAAAAAAAAAAAGCATTTTAACCTGAGTGTGATTGACAGGATAACATATATCTACACTGATTTCTATGAAACAAGGATCTTACCCAACAAGCGCTCAATGTCATCAACTACCACACAGCTCAGCTGTGATTTGTAAGCGTCTTCAAATATCTATTAAAAACAGAAACCAGTTAAGCATTAAATCTAAAATGAGACTGAAAAAATAACTTTGGATGAGTTTATTCTAGATTTAAGGTCCTTTAATTGTTTTCAGAAAAAAAAAAACACTTTTCCCTCAATTCAAGGTTGTTAGGTCCATATTACATCAGTAGTTAACAGAAAAACTTGGATCTAAAATTTCACCCACAAGAACTGCATTCCAACAAGTCCCTTTAAAATGTGTTTTTTTTTTTAAAAAAAAACACACATTTAATTATTAGAATTAAAAAACAATGTTTTTTAATTCTAATATCTCCTGTGAGTTAGAGTTAAAAAATGATTTGTATTTAAACTTTTCAGTAGCTGAAAATAAAGCGTACCTTTTTAATTGCTTGACACTTGGCGATCTCAGAGTGTCCGATCATCTTGTCGGGTGAACAGATCTTGATAAAAGGGAACTGGGAGTCTTCAGCTATCTTAGCTGCCAGAGCTGTTTTCCCGCTGTTAGGTGGGCCTGAGAGGGAAACATGGAAAGTTTCATTGGAAAAATAATGTATTTCTTCCTGTGGGTTTTAACACATTAATGTTGATCTACCTTCCAGGAGCACAGAGACCAGCGGAGTACGATCACTGTTCTTCGTCTGCTGGACCAGCAGCTCTCCATCCTCCAGGGCTGCTGAAACTGGATCACCCCACCGGATTATGTCGTTCATGATGTAACTGGCGTAGTCCTCCTGGTTGGTTCCATACGCCTGAAAATAGACAGAAAAAATGATTGTACCATGTTATACATAACGAAAAATGTGTTAAATATTGTTGGTACAACTAACACAATTTCAAATGTTGTTAAACTTTTACACATGTAGGAGTTGCAATACTTCATACTAATATTACTCAAGTAAAAGTACAGTGTAGTAAAAAGAACTGCTAAAAGTAAATTATTTTCAAATGGTTACTCAAGAAAAGTTAACTACTTTCCACAGTCCTCTGCTAACCAGATAGCCTGTGAGATAGCTATCTATTTACCTAGCTAAAGTTGCTGTACAGACAGCTGAAAAGCTAGGCTAGTCATTACCTTGATAATAATTAGCTATCTAAACATATAGATTGACAAACAGTTTATTAGCTTGACAGATAGCTAGCTAGACAAACAACCGAATAGATATGTAGCTAAAAAGGTAGCTAGTCAGAAGATTATATACCAGCTGAAGTATCTCATGACACAAATAGCTAACTAGAATATAGTTTGGCTAGCATAGTAACATGGTTACTAGGAAATCTATTCTGCAGAGCTGGAAAATTGACCAGATAGCTATCCACTTCAACAGGCAAATAGTTATCAATCCAAAGTAATAGACAAATAGGATACTAGCTCAACAAGCAGCTTGCTAAACAAACTTCCAGACAGATATCTGAGCTACTAGTCAGCTAGCTGCTACATAGCTGTCCTAGCCAGATATGCAAAAATATTATTTACATTACAATAGAGAGAAGTACTAATAGTGATATTTTAAATATATACATAATTAAAAAGGAGCATATACAAGTATAGAGAAATCTAGAATATGGCATACTTAGTATGTATAGAAAAAAGTATGTGCTCACTCTGACTACCAATGTATATTAAGAATTGTACTACAATATAGCACAGGATTTTCTGAAGAGCCAAAATAAAAAGCTCCACAGTCTCCTACAGTTGGTAAGGCAGAAAAGGGAATGATTATACATGATTGGTGACTTCCTGTCCCTATTTGACTCAATCAGGACAGAAACAAACAGAGATGCACACACAAACTTACCGGTTTGATATCGTTATTTAGTGAGGCCATGAAATCCAGTCTGCTGACCTGCAGCTTCTCCGCCGTCTGAATGTCAACCTCCACTGTGTTGCTGGCCTGCAACAGCGCAAAAAAATAAGTACATTCCTAACTGATACAATTCAATGTCCCCCTGGTAAATGCCGCTTTTACGTGAAATACGGCACATTTAGATTGCTCAACGTGCCATGAGACAGCGTTCCCCCCGTAGCAAAAAGGTCAGACAGGGAGAGGGAGGGAAGAATAATTGCTTAGAGGAGTGAAGAAAAGCGTCAGAGCCATCAGAGATGTGTACACCCGTTGTCCGTCACTTATCATCACCCTCTAATATCTGCTGCTCTCTGAGTGTATGCGCCTGTGGGGGCAGAACACTTAACAGATGAGAACTTTTCCTTATCTGTGTGCAGCAGTGAGCTGTGTAGATTTGAGCCAGTGCACCTGATAAAACGCTTAAGACTCAGGGGTCCGAACATAATAAACAGCCCATTGCACCTGTATGCATATGGTATTTATTTCTTGTAAGGTGTACAGTTTTTGTTTTTTTTCTTTTTTCAGTTTTTAAAATGCCCATATCGAATAAGCCCTAAAATAAGGAAAATCTGACCTTGATGTGTCTGTTCATGGCGGTGGACTGCGCGGCCCGGACCAGTCCCTCCAACTCAGCACCGCTGTAGTTTTTAGTTTCCACGGCAAGCTCCTTAATGTCCACATCAGTGGCCAGCAGGTTGTATTGACGCATCTTTGCTGTGTGGATGTTTAGGATCTGAATGCGACCATGTTCGTCTGGTAACCCTTGAGAAAGAAAAAGTTGGAGAATGATTTTAGTAAGTGAATAGCTATTAAGTTGAAAAGCTATTCTAAACACCCCAGGAGAGCAGAATTAAGTTTCTACCGTTTTCATCCCCATTGGATACAGCATATTCATCCTAATTTAGCACTCAAGACATAATCTCTCCCTTTGGAGTAAGTTTGATATCTGTTGAAATGGTTTCTAATTATAATTTAAGATATTTGAGCAATGTTCATTTAGCTTGCAAGGATAAGCTTTGACTAATAAGGACAAAGAAGTGAGAAAAAATGGGCTTTTTGCATAACATTCTGGCAACCAACAGCTGAGGGATTTCACTGCTTTGTTTTAGTTTGGGCTTCATTTGTTAATGTCTGGATTCAATAAATAACTTATAAAGCGTGTCTGTAACAATAACAGGTAAAAAAAAAGTGTTTATTTAACACTAAATTTAAGAAAACATTCTTAAATTTACTTGAAGCAAGAGACCACCCACCTGACTGCTTACTTTAGTTTAGACAGGAATGTTGGAACAATTAATAGTTTTGTTTTTTTGTTTTTTTTTTTGCTGTTATCATTAATACAATATAAATCCACATTGCGGTCTGTGAGAAACGCTGCTTGAAATAAACAGTGGAGTGAAGCCTCGTCTGTGTGTGTTCTTCACTTCTTACCAATCTCCATCTTCACCTCCAGTCTTCCCGGCCTCAGCAAGGCCTCATCTATCAGGTCTGGCCTGTTGGTCATACCTGAGGGAGACGGGAGATGGAGAGATAGCAGGAGGGGAGAGGAAGCACAGGAAGAGGATGAATGACACAGAGGAGATAGAGCGCAGGTGCTCAGCTAGAACATAGCACGGCCTATTGAGTTTGAGAGTTTATGTTGCATAAACCCAGGGAGAAAGTGAGAGCGACGGGGCTTTTCACCTATGACCAAGATGTTGTTGAGCTGCTCCACTCCGTCTATCTTGGAAAGCAGCTGGTTGACCACTGTGTCGTGGACGCCGGTGCTCCCCGCCATGCTTCCACGCTGCTTGCAGATGGCGTCGATCTCGTCGAAGATGATGATGTGGAGGCCGCTGTTGGCTCCGAGCTGCGGAGCCAGGCAGGAGAGGAGGAAGATTAACGCGCAGACCGTAAATAAGCCGTCTGCTGTTATCTTAAAACATCTGCACCTACAAGCACGGAGGTCCCTCTTCGCCTCTTAATGCCAAACACACTTTGTCAGAATGATCAGGCTTACAGGGGTATTGCCTGTGTTTTATTTTTTTTATTTTTTAATTCTGTGTGTTAGAAAAATTGCACATAAAATCCAGAACAATCAATTGCTTTTGAATGTTTCTTAATGAATAAGTGGAGTCCACCTTTGTCAGTATAAATCCAGCTGTTGTGGGAAGTACTTGGAGGAGAAAATTAGTCAACAATACACCATCTGGTGGTGGCAGTATCATGATATTGGGACGTTCTTCCTGTCTAGTGAAATGGAAAAAGCTCAGAGTTGACAGGAAGGTTTATGGAGCTGAATCCTGGAGAAAAACCTGGTGATGGTTGGAAAAGACTTGATAATGGGGTGGAGGTTCATCTTTTAGCAGAATTAAACACCAACTGCTACAAAGGAGTGGTTTTAGATCAGAGCATTTTTATGTCTTAGAATGACCCAATCAAAGTACAGACCTGCATCCAACTGAGAATGTTTAGCGGGACTTGAGAACTGATATTCACAGATGTTTTTCATCCAATCTGACTGAGCTTGACGCATTTTAGAAAGAAGTAGGCCTGAATAGAAATGTATGTCTTACATTTTAGATTCTTAACTGTAAGGGTTTTAAAAACAAAATATATAGTTTTCTTCCATTTAGCAATATAAAGCACTATTTTCGTTCTGATCTACCAATAAATACCACAGATGGTTTTCTTTGAAACATGATGTAAAAAATTTAGAAAGGCATAACAATCATCTTAATAAACACTAATCAAAGTGCCCTTTATTTAGCTCCCCTTACCGTTCCCATCAACTCAGACCAGCTCGCCTGTCCATGCTGAAGAAAACGAATGCCAACAGCATGATGTCAGCACTACTATGTTTTAATGTCTGGCTGGTGTGTTTGGTCATTGTCTTTACAATTGTGACCCATCACACTAAAAACGTGTGGTTGTAATGTGACGAAATGGAAAAAAAGGTCTAATAGGTATGAATGCTCGTGCAAAGCACTGCTTTTATACCTCTCCACGTTTATCTAATTTGAGCCGAGTCCTGGCCGTCCACAGACAAACAGATGGAATAAATGAGCGTAGCAGCAGAGTGGGGGGTTATCCCTCCATCTACGGGTCTGTCAACCCTGACGTAGCATTTAAGGCAGGTGTGGGGCTGCGCATGTTACACACTGTGTGTGTGCGTGTGGGGGTGTGTAGGCGTGTGTTTGCGTATGGAGGGGTCAAGAAGAACCCAGCGCTATCATTAAGTGGTGCAGAGTGACGCTCATGTCACTGATCAGACCAGCCGTCGCTGCTGGGCTTTAAGCAGCGACGGCTGCTTAAAGCCCATCTGGCTAAAGGGCAGATCTCTCCACTCGTGAAGAAGTTAGTTATTGTTTTTTTTATATATTATTATTATTTTAAAGAGGTCTGAGACTTCTGATGTCTCGATGAAGGGTTCTGGAAAGTTTTGACATTAATAACAAAATAAATGGCTAATAAAACAGGGCAAGATCCTTCTGCAACACCGGATAGTTTTTGTTTTGTTTTGTTTTTTTTGCTTCGGACAAAACAGTCTCCATGAAAGTGACTTTCTGAAACAAAGGAAACAGCATATTCTCCTCTTACCCTCTTCTGCTCGTCTTCTGCATCTGCGAACAGCTTCCTGATGTTAGCTTCAGACTCTCCGACGTACTTGTTGAGGATCTCTGGGCCGTTGACGATCTTCGGCTCCCGCGCCTTCAGCATCTTGCCGATCTGACGGGCCATGAGGGTTTTACCGCAGCCCGGAGGGCCGAACAGCAGGATTCCCTTCACGTGTTTGCAGCCTGGAGGCAGAAACATGCGCACGGCAGGAAAAAGGGTTCATTTCAACACAGAGGCCTTGCTTTTACAGAACCTACACATTCAAAACAATATAAAAGCCCCACATGTGGGAAGAAACACAGAATACAAGAAAAGAAAAACACATAAAATGCATTTTGTGGTTTATGAGATCAGCCGACATGAAGTAGTGCGCAAATAAGTGAATTATTTCAATTTTTAAACATAAAATTTGAAAGTGTGGCATGCATTTGTATCCAGTCCTTCTTTCTCGTATTCAATTGTCTTAATTAGAATAACATTAGAACACATTTGCAGACAAAAAAAGTTTTGTCATCTTAAATGCAAAATGTGTATATTTTTTTTTCAGTGTTGACTGAATTACTGCAAAAAGTCTTTTTTTTGAGTCAACTAACTGACTACTAAATTAGTTGACAATTATTTCAACAATCAATATACCATAACTAATTCAATTAATCGCTCCACCGGCACAAACTTCTGATCAATAACTTCATTTTTATATATTTATAGGGGTTTTTCCCTCTAAAGTTCTAGTGTGTCTGGATGCGATGAACTCTCCACTGGATTTTGCTAAAAAGTCTGAATCTTTTCATGGCCTTTTGCACCTGCCTAATGACATTTAGCCCAGACTAATTGAGCAGCCCCAGATAACCATCTGAGATGCCATTTGGGTGTGCTGAGGGAAAAGCGGCCGGGCTGACAGGTGGGAGGGGGGCAGAGCGCGGCGGGGAAAAGTGATGTGCTTGTCTCTGTGGTTTTCGGAGACAAAGCTCTGAAGTTTCTGTCCGTCTGTCTCGCCTCTCCGGGAGCAAAGGGGAGACAAGGTGAAACTTTCAGACTTTTAGCAGGAACGCCTCCCTGTCAGCACCTGCGGCCCCCCGCTCCACATGCCTGCCAATTAAAAGTTTACCCTTAGCGGGAAGCTCTATCAGGGCACGCCATCTCATTACGATGGCCGGCCAGCTGCCGGCAGCAAAAGGGCAGCTCCTGCACACAACCACCAAGCTAAAGGTCGTCCTGCCACCACTGCCCCACCGCACGGTGGGTACAGGTCTCTCTGGCTACACTCTTTAAGCATGGAGAGCATTTCTAAAAATCATAGGTGCAAACAACAGGTTTTCATAAGACTTCTGGGTGTAAAAGTGAGGCTCACAGTGCAGGGGTGATCAAGCGCAGATGTGGGAAGCAAGGTCTGGGGGTCTGAGTCACAAACAGATCCAACTCATGGCTTTCATTAGAGCGAGCTGTTGTCCTTTAGAGTGAATCATCATGTAACCTGACAGCTGTCAGAGACTTATTAATGAGTGTGTGCAGAGGTCTCTGTCAGGACTGTTTAGTCATCGGACTGCGGTGCCAATAAAAGGACACAGGCTTGGCTGTTTGATTAACGCCGATTGCTGATTCAAGAACGTTTTTATAAGGCAAGGAATTATCTTGCCTTCATGTTGAGATTCATAGAACAACTGAAAACTTACAGTACCTTCTAAACTTTTGCACTCATAGAAGTTAAATAATAATCTTGAAAATAAACGCATCTTGGAACATTTCAAACTGGACCTTCAAAAAACATTAAACTAAGAACCTGAGAACACTACCTCAGTTAAGCAGGGTGGTGGTGGCATTATGCTGTGAGATTCTGCTTCAGTTTAACATGACTATGGACTGGAGTTTCTGCCAACCAAGAACCGGGTCCAAAATGAACACAGTTAAGTTTGACTGAAATTTGCAGAAACTCCCACATGGACAAGCCACAACTGTCAAGCACTGTGGGGTAGCATCATGTTGTGGGGCTGCTTTAATGCCAGTTTTCACCCTATATTAATTCACAGCAAATTCAAACGTGTGAACCTTAGGCTTGTTCTTAAATTCATTATAGTTTTATATTATTGAATTATTCCAACCAAGAAAAAGGAAAGGTTAAATAAACAATTAAAAGCCCAAATTACCATTGATGAATACATTTGTAGAAGCCTGAGGTAGAACTAGCATGATAAGGAGAATTTAGGAGAATTTTCCAGTGACAGAGAAAAATAATCTTGTTTTCAGCACAAGGAGCACATGAGCAGGAACAGATAAATAAGAGAAGGAAGTACTGACAAAAAAATTTAAAAGGGGGCAGTGAGGAGGGGCACTTACCCATCTGTTCAACAATGTCTGGAGGGAAGACTCGTGAGGCGAAGGCTCTGCGAAAGATGCCAGAAAACTCCTTGTCAAGGCCTCCAATCCCCATCTTCTCAAAGTTCCAGTCAGGGCTGATGATGGACTGCCGAGCATCTCGGGTTTTAGATTTTCCTTCGGGGTGAAGTGAGCACAAGACACTAAATGTACGACCGGCAAGCTGAAACATGACAATCACAGAACATTTCCAACCAACCTGAACATGCAACGGGGCCATCTTTCATTTTTTCTCTTTTCTAACATATGCCCAAAGGATACAGAACGTCAGAACTACAAAAGCAGAAGAAGAAGCTCTGAACAGCTCTTCGTTTTCCTGCGAGTATGTAAACTTTATTGTGTCCAATC
Source organism: Girardinus metallicus (assembly GCA_903067095.1). NCBI lineage: Eukaryota > Metazoa > Chordata > Actinopteri > Cyprinodontiformes > Poeciliidae > Girardinus > Girardinus metallicus. The sequence continues at coordinate 43,822 of CAEGAE010069081.1, read as the reverse complement.
TGTTTAATTATTAATAAATGCAAAAGGTGTGTGAGGTGCTTCTGTTTATTCCTATATTATACAAATGTGAAGGCAAACCTCGCTATCTGGGTGTTGTGCACCCCCTGGTGGCCCGAATGTCAGTTTCTTTAGAAGGAATAAAATAAAATTATTTTCTAGGGTTATTTTAGCATTTATATGTGCATTTTAAAAAGTTAGAATACAATTCAAAAGTTTATTTATTTCAATAATTAATTTTTTAAAAGTAAAACTAATATGCTGTGTATTCAATAGTCTGTGAAATATTTTAGGTGTTTCTTTCTGTTCATTTTGATTATTGAAAAAAATGCAGCCAATGAAAACCCAGTGAGTCATGAAATTAAGATATGACATAAAATTAAAGTGGATTTTAAATACGAAAAGTGTTAGGCTATGGACAACACAAACATAAGAAAGACCACAAAAGTTCATTATTAAAGAGGCTGATTGCATAAAGAAAGCAGTCACAAAGTTTGGGAGTTATCAAACCAGGGCGTGGCTTTTCAAATTGAACTCAGCTTGCCTGAAAATGTTGTTAGTCACAGTTAATTTATGATTTGAACAGGGAAGCTATTACCCTGTTATACATGGCCAGGAGGGCTTGGATAGTTTTTCTACAATTAAATGAAATCAACATGTAAAAACATGAATTTACCTGGTCTGATATTACAATGTATGAGAGGATCTGAAACATTTAAGTGAAGCAGAGGAGCTAAAAACGAAGAAATCTGTAGAGGAGGAACACGCGGCGCTGTGACATGCAAAAACTAACTCTCACCAATCAAAACGACAGCTGAGCTTTCCGATTTCTCGAAAATCACTTGACTGTTTGTCAGCAACAGACCGACCTTTATCTGAGGAAAACAGAAACAGAAAGCAATAATCCTGGTTTGGACACAGTTACACAGATCTCACAGAAATGTTGAGCAACAAAAATCCACAGCTTTAACTTCGAAATAAAGAGCTTCAGTTGATGTGAGACGGTATGAAAGCTGCTGGATGAGAGGAACATTTGCAGATACCTTCTTTCCTGAAGCGTCGGATGTCTTTTCTCCTCTCAGGATGCTGGTATCCATGGCTTCGATATCTTTCACCACCAGACTGAAGAGCTTTTCAGAATAACTAAATACCAACTTAATGAGAGAAACAAGAAGAAAAACGTTTATTTCTGTAAAAGGAAAAAAACTGAAGAGATTGTGTAAACCTAACATTTAAAAGCCTGTAAAGCCCAAAATCACCTGCTGGTGGACGGAGAATGCCTGGTTGTAGAAGCGTTGCAGGAACTCGCTTGCCATCTTGTCTGTATCATACGGGTTACTGTCAATGTACTTCTTCTGGAGGAAGTCAATTTCCACAGTCATGTTGCTTATGCACCCTTTGGATTTGTCAAACTTGTAGTTTGTTACTGTGGAGGGGGAAAAACAAGGATTAAAGCTTTAGGTTTAAAACAAAGGACTTTTTTATCCCTTTAACTTCACAGAAACTGTTAGACTAAGATAGCCATCATGTGACAATAGCTTTGTTGCCACTTTTGATGATATTCTACTTAACTGCAACATGGTAGCCTGGATACTTAGTGAATTGTGGCTATTAAAACTGAAGAGGCAAAGTTCACTACCAAAATGTTTGCCAATCACATTTAGTTTCAAACCCTGCTGCTGAGAAACACACACCCACACAAGTGTTATCCCAGTTAAGCAGGAGATCCTGATTCAAATCCCGTCCTTCATACAACTATGTCATCTTTTATGATATTGATCCCGAACTACAAAGACTACAAAGCGTTTCTCGAGTCTTTTAAGGTGACTTCAAAACTGTTGAAAGCATGATGAAGCTTATTCTTTTCCTCAAGACGGCGAATAAACCAGTGGGCCGGCTCCCTTTTATTCTTCGCCTGATAATAGTCCGCGTCATTCCGAGGATCACTTTGGCCTCAGAGAGTTTCGGCGAAATATTCATCAAAGAAGAGGCTCTCTCTGGAAGCTGGTCAGCCTCTGAGACAAATGTTCACCGACACCACCCACGTACACTGTCATACTGTCCGTCCTACCTGCAGGCTAACTAATATTCTATTTAGTCTCTATGTCACTTAAGTAAAAGCTGAACTCCTCTCTCTCCCCCCCTCTTATGCTTGGAAATCAGCATTAAATGACCCACCAGATGTGAGTTTGAGGGTTTCTGTCAGATTAAAGTCAAGCCGCCTATAATGTCAGTCGCATGTAAGATGTTTGAAGTCTTTAAAGTCTGCAGCTGGAGGCTAATTAACACATGACAAATTAATGTCACCGAACACCAAAAGGTTCCTCGCATGTCTCCTGGGTGAGACATGTGAGGAACACCTCAGCCAGAGAGATAGTGACTACTGAATTTCATCCAGCAGTCAGTTGTATGGCAGCGAGATGAAATATCAAACATATAGAGAAGCACAACAATCCTGAACAGATGTCAAAGCTAGTTTTTGAATGAATAAAGCTGGATAAAGAAATAGCCTGCTAGATTAGAAATGTACAAACTGTAATTACACAGTGGGTAACCAACCACGGGTTGAGGATTGGTCAAATGTCCAGTCAGAATAATACTCGAAGCTTGTGAACGGCTGCATAAAGGAATGTCAAGAAGCAAACTGTCCAGAAACATTTAAGTAAATATTTGTGGGGCTCTTTGCTTTTGGCCCCATTTAGATTCGATAGTTAAATCCCAAATAACTAATAACTGCTTTTTTATGTTGTAAAAAACCTTCCTACATTCATTTGAGTTTTTCAAAATTATTACAAACATTCAGATAATTTCAATTACTTGTTAAACATCGCTTTGTTTCTAGTAGAATATGAATTTTAGCTGTGTTTATGACATGGCTCAATAACCATGTTATTTCAGTTTAGTGTTGATCCTTCACTGCCCTCTAGTGGTCAAGAATGAAGTTCTAAATCTAAATGATTTTTAATTCTTAAGGCTCACCTCTGAAGTCATTTCCAAGAGTGATTTCTGCCCATTTTCTCTGTAGGGAAAACGAGGAAGTGCTTGATTTAGTTAAGGGTAATTTATTTGTTATGATGGAAATAAAATAAATTAAACATGCACAAGATTGCCAGTTAAGCTATTTCTACCAGGAAAAAGATGACTACAGCATGTTTCAGAGTGCAACATTCCTCTGGAACTGGTCTTATTTAACAGCATTTTTATTAACAGCTTCCACCAGGTAGAACTTGAGCAAATCGGTAATTGCGAGGTGGTTAAAATAAGACCGTCGTGAGGAGGTTACAGTAGTACCTGAGTCCTGTTGCTGCCAGTGTTTTAGACAGAGGAAGAGCGGGCAAAGGAAAAGAGGAAAAAAGCAGGAACAGACAGATTGAGACAAAGAGGCCCATGCAAGACAAATCACACACCATAAGATTTATTGTCTTTTGTACAAATTCAAAAACTGTTTTTTTTTTTTATGCAAACTTTAGGACATTCTTTGCACGATTTTTGCAGGGTTAACTGTAACGATCAGGCACAGTCAGGCAGCATGTAGGTGGGGGAGTAAACATGTGAACCGTACCTGTGGCAGGCTGAATGCGATGGAGCCGACGCTCACTTCATTATGTCTCTTAATGGTAAACACAAACTCCTGTCTGTTATTGGACACGGCCACATGTCTGCAGACACAACACAAACAAAATAATCAAGTGCAGGGGTTAAAAAGCAGAGACAAGTTTTTTTGTAGAGATATTTTTAACTGAACCTATTCAGTAGTAAAAAAAAAAAAAAAGTAATACCGGAATATCATCCAAAAGATTTATTTTTTATTTCGGTCATTTCATTTAAAAAGATCAAATCAAATATAGTCACTGTCTGCTGGGCAACTTTTAAGTCAACCACTCATCGCATCGTGAGAAACTTTATTTTAACTGGAAGCCACAATAATCGACATTAATAGAGACAAATGTTCGAAATATATCAGTCTATGTGTAATGCCTTTAAATAAGGACTTTCAATTTTTGATGGCTAAAATCGAGACGTTAAAGGAGAATTAAGGCATTATCCTCACTCCTGTCAGATGTGGGATTATTCAAGCAAAAATCGAATCAAGTTATTTTAGAATCAGCCTGTGAAGTAACGATAAAAAGCAAACAGCTTGGTGTAAAGTGTAGCAACATGGCATTGCCCACCGTCTGTACAAACATGAGAGGATTATTTCAAATATGTAAATCTCATTGTAATTATTCAATCTGCCCCCCTCTCTCTGTCGTCAGCTGATTGGTAGGACTTAGATATAAAGTCAACACACTCAGCTCCTCTGGCATGTTTCATAAAGCTACATTCAACACTGTTTATACCGTTTATCCCTAAATGGATTTTACGTCGGGTGAAAAAGTTAACCAACTGTGACTCATCACAAAAAAAATCCCACTTACTCTTCCAAGTTTGGCTCCTTCTCACTGATCACGACGCAGTTGGTCAGGGAGAGGTCGTCTGTAGGGCATCTCACTGCCTTCATGGTCTGAAAGAAAGACAGGAATAGCCACAACTTACTCATATTTCCATTGGGAATTTAATATTACTTTTAAAAGATTTAGCCAAGAAATCTAAATGCTAAACATTTAGTCAGGAAACACTATCTTTTATGTTCAACAAATCAAAAGGCACCACAATGCTGTTGTTTTCTTACTTTTTTGTGGCATGGTAAAGAGCTGCTCAGCATTTTTAAACTAGTTGCATCAACGTACCGATTAGCTACTTCATAGCAAGAATCCATACAACCTAGAACACACTTTAATAGTCAAATGAGAATTTTGAAGATATCATTGGTTACAGTAGTACCTGAGTCTACTGAATATATATATATATAAATAAGATCTCTCCAAGTGGTTTCAAAAATTGCTTGATAACTATTAAAATGCACACTATTTTTCAGACAGACTGAACAATGTTTAATCTTCCCCACAGCCCAGCATTGTATCCGCTAGTCATACCGATAGTTTCTCCACTGTGCTGTGAAATAAAAATTACATATTTCCTGTTTTCGCACGTTTAAATGTTTTAGGTCGTCAAATAAATTTTAATGCCATGCAAAGATAGCAAGCTCTGTGAAAAATCAGTTTTCCAGCGATGGTTTGATTTATTAATCCAGGACAAATGTTTCTGTGACTAAAAGCACAGAAATGCCAGCTGCATCAACAGAGAGCAGCAAACTCCCCATGGGACTGTCACAATGTCGTTTGGAAGAGGTCAAAGGTAAAGCTGCTGTCATATGTCTACAAGTGAGATTTGCAAAGATCCACATATCCAAATGTTACGCTGAAAACTTGTCATGGGTAAATACCAGGAGAGCAGCCTTTTCTTCACAAAAAGTGTCACATTCAGGAGTGGATGGTGTCTACTTTATCAACAAAAATTGTTCAAGTGTTATGAGAGATTCTCAAGAGGATTTAGGAAATTCCAATACAAAAATATGCTTTATCCAAACAATATTTCTTTACCAGTCTTGAGTCATTTGTAATCGCTCACAGATTTTCTTAATATCGTCTACATTCATCTTACCTTCAACGATGTCAAGCTTCCTTGCTCTACTGTCCCTACAGCATCTTTCTGCCACCACCATGTTTCTATATAGGGATGCTAAGGGGGCCTGGTAGGACGCTTCAAGCTTAGTATTTAGTTGTTTTTTTTTTTAATCTAACTCCATTTAGGTTAACTCCAAAAACTCAACTTTGCAGTTAGGTTCTAACTCCCGACAGTTTTAGTTTTGCCTGTGGATCAAAAAGTTCAATTCTGGTCTCATCTGACTTGGAGCGTTTGCTTCCACATGCTTGCTGCGATCCCCAGTTTAGGTTTAACTGTACACAACACTTCCTCAGCAGGTGTAAATGCATTTTGAAGTGTAAAGTTGAAATTGTTGGTTTGTCAGATTGAAATCTACTAACAAAATATGGAGAAAAATATTTTAAAAAAATGTGTACTGAATACCATAAAAACATTTAAATTAAAACTTTCAGATTGAGATGAAGCACCCTTATGCAGCCATTAAATCCAGTAGCACTTCCTTCATTTTACCTTGTAAACACCGGGGCTACATTTACTATTCAGCAGCTTTTACACATCAAAGACAGGTAAAGTTTTCTCGGAAATGTTATCTTATTGGAAGATAAAACAACACTCTGGTGTTTGGTCATTTTAACCTGTGAACCAATAGCAGAACCGACTCTTAACAGCAGACTGGTCATAAGATTCTTCTTCCGGAACTTCTGAATGACAACTGATCCTGCTACTCTGGCTAATGCTGTGCAGGCTCATTTTACGTATAACTAACTTCCCGTTCTAAAATAGTACGGCGTACTTTTAGGTATTTTCCTTCGCTCTATATTGGTGTCGGAGTTCCAATAAACCTGTCAAAATAAACTCACCCGTGTCGCCATTTTTGTTGGATTTAACTGGACATCAGAGTTCCGTAGACAAAAAAAAGACTACAGAAACAAATGTAAAACGTACAGAAATGAGTGACGAACCGGAGGCGGGATTAGAGTACGTGGCCTAACGTCACTAGGTACGTATATTCCAGCAGACGGAAAGTCAGGGTCGTACGTGGAGGCCGTCGCCATATTATGTGTGGCAATTTCTGAACTGCAGACATTTTGAGTTAGTTAAAGGGAATTTAAGTACACCTTATTGAACATTGGTTATCTTATTTTGAATTGAGGAGATTTTTAAAGATATTGATTACCATAACTACTGCTAAAATGAATATATGTACTTTGCACAAAAAAGTACTTCTTTTTTCTGAGCCAATTTCTTTTTCCTTTCTTTTTTTTTTGCTCCATCATGGTTTAGAATGCAAACATTGTCATCAGACTGTAAACAAATTGTTTGAAGAAGTTTTTCAACCCACTTTAAACTTCCAGAACTGTTTTCCTCTGGTTTTTTGATTTGGATGTATGCTTTGGGTTGTAGCCAAGCTTAAAATTAACTGCACCTTAATCTTACATTTTTAGAACATAAATTTGTAATTCCCTCCAGCTATGTTAAAAAGAAAAAAGAAAAACTAGAGAAAAATCCCCAAGGCATGATGCTGCCATTCTTTGGGGAATAGCTTTGCTACTGGGTATAGGAATGCATTTGTGCCATATACAACTATTGGTATTACGAGCAAAAAGTTCAACCTTTGTTTTGTCTGACCAAAACACATTTAAATCTCTTGCTTTTGGGAGATTTCAAATCAAATGTTCCCTTTTCTGAGTTTAGTTGGGCTTTGATATTGTACTAAATAAATCCCTTCCATACTGCCAACCAATTGGATGACAATACGGTACATTCTGACATGTAGTAGTCGGGGACTTGCAAGAAATTCCTGCAGCTCATGTAATATTGCTTTCTGATACATCATCATTTTTTTTTCAAGGTCAGATTTTGTGTTTAATGCCTTCCAAGACAAATCAAGTACAGCGTTAGGCCTCTTGGCAGCCTCCATGACTGTTTTTTTCAGTCTTCCCATCAACTTTGAGGGACATCCAATTCTTAGTAATGCTGCCAGTGTTGTCCCACATTTTCCTCGCTGGATGATTGTCTTCACTTTCTACCAACATAAATCTGAAGATCTAACTAGGTAATTTTTAAAGAGAAGTTGTTTTTTAAATAAACTGAAGACCACTGTCAAAAACCTTAGTAGTAGTAGGGAATATAAAGCTTTTTGTGTCTATTTTGTGGGAAAAGACAAGACAACTGTTAAAATACAAAATATTTATTTTTGAAAATGTCTTTATAAGAGAGAGAAAAACAAAAAAAAAAAAAAAAAAAAAGAAAGAACCAAATCAAACTCATACAAATTGTTTGGTTACTAGCAGACCGGGCTAGTGCTAAGAACTAACAATGGAGAAGTGTTCACTTGGGAAAACCCACAGACTTTTGGAGGCGATGGAAACAGCTCCACTTCTACCCTGCGATTTCATTTTGCGCCCAAACGTTTGAGGCAAACCGAAGCGCCAAAAAAAAGGTGGCACTGTTGGTGAAATGGCATACTGTCTGTTCGGAAAACTTAAAAACGGGCTGGAAGGGGGTGCAGATATGTGGCAACAATGTGATTTTCCTTCAGCAAAAACACTAAAACTAGAAACCAAATTATATAAAGCGGAAATAGAGAGGGGAGTCAACTGTTGGCATCCGGAAGGAATAACAAATGTGCCGGTTCGCTTCTGAAGGATATGGAGAAAAAAATAAAATAAAATAAAATAAAACGGAGGCCTTGCTCTGCAGGTTGCAAAGCAAAAGGCCCACAGAGGTCGATGTTGCACCTTTGAGGTTGCAATGGAGTCAGCTGAAGGCTTGGCAGGACCAGCCTTACAGCAGATATAAACATATATGTGTTCCTATACCTATTATTCTCTGTTTTTTAATGCAGTTATACAATATTCCCTGATGGCCTGAGTTGGCCGTTGACTGTTGTACAGAATCCTGAAGAGTTATCAAAATCAGGAAGGAAAAAACAAACAAGTGATGAAGCTGTCCGTTTGAAAATCAAGGATGGGGGAATCCTGTTTGTTTTTCTCCCTCGTTTGTCCCCTTTAAAAATAAAAATGTTACACATGCTGGTCAAAACACACACACGCACACGCACACACACACAGTTCTTCCATCTCACGGCCAGCGGGGGGAGTCGGCTCTGAGAACGAAAGAGATGAAAACATTTAAAACAAGAGAAACTAAAAACAGACAGAATCAGGGTTTCTTATCCAACATCTCCTCACCTATGTCAGCTTCTTGGCCTTGTTGTAAAGCGAGTCCACGACTTTGCTCATGTTCTGAATTGTTTCCAAGGCTGCTTCGTATGTTTTGTCCACCGGAGGCTCTTCAAATATGATTAAGACACCTTCACCCTGGTCAAGGATTCCTGGAGGAGTGTTGGGAAAAGTACGTCACACCACTGGAGGCTGCTGCTCTGACAGAGTCGGTTCAATGTTAAACCAGAAATGTTAAGTTACCGTGAAACTTTTTGTCCAGAATCATCTGCGATAACTTCCTCTCAACATCACCCTTTAATGAGTAAAAAAAAACAACAAAAAAAAAAACACAGTACATTTTTTAAGACAAATCACAGATTTTAATTTAAATGTGAACGGTTAATTGTTTTTTGCTGAAACTTACCTTTGATAATTTGATAAGATCTGATATGTGTGCTATCTGAAATGAGACAGCAAGGCAAATAAATCAAACATTCCAAAACCAAAAACTATGTTGCTTTAATCCTACACATTAGTTAACAGTTAATGAAACAGGAAAAACTAATGGATGTAGTACACAGTGCCTTAAAAGTAAAAACAGTGACCAAGTTGTATTGTGTTGGGACCAACTCAAAATACTGCATGATCAAGGAACTAGAAGGAGCTATTGTTGCAAAAGTAGATTTGCGAGGCTGGAAGAGGCATCACTCTTAATTCAGAGAGGTTTAATACAAATCAACACCACACCTGGTGACTTGCAACATACCTTTGTCATTGAAAAGTGATGTAATCAAGCATTTGTAGAGTTCATACCTGTACTCTGGAAAAAGGCTCAATGACTCGAATGAGGTTTTGTTCCAGCAGACTGTCGTACAGTTTGGCCAGGTGAGTGTTAATGATCGGATCGTCTCTTAGTTCTGCTTTGTACTCTGTCAGCGCCTGAAAGACAAAATGGTTTGTTGGATTAAAAACTGACTCAAATCAGAAGGTATACATCTGTACTTGATGAACAACTTTGAAAGTTCCCTTTTTGGCACAACACTTCTTCCTCAGTTTAATCCAGGAAACAAAGCTGAGGTCAAACAGAAAGCAAAAAAACTGTCCAGAGACTGAGTCATAAAGAAAGAATGTAAAAGGTGGAAGATAACTCTTACCTTTTCAAAATCTGCTAATGATCTGTTCTTGCTGGCCTGTGCAACACATTTCAGTGCATCTGTCTAAACACAAGAAGACAGAAAATATTTCAGTGCCATCTTAGGCTCTGTTTACAGTTGAAACTTGTTTAACAAATCATTCTGTGCTGCATTTGCATTTCATGTTTACATGCAAACAACTGAATTTCACAGAGGAGAGAGAGAGAGGAAAAAAAAACACTTGGGGACAAGGGAATCAATTTTAGAGACGCAAAAATGCTTTACCACATTAATCAAGATGTTCAGGAATAAAAAATAGTGGCTTAAAATAATATTAGGAGTGTAAACACAGCCTTAAAAAAAAGGAAAACTGATGACGATGCACTTCTTCAGAACTGTCCATACTTATTGAAATTCTCCAAGTTTTGTCACATTTTAAATACAAACTTTATTGGATTTTAATGGGATTTTATGTGACACACTAATACAAAGTAGCGCACATCAGGAGAAGTGGAAGAAAACTCTTTTTTACAGATGAAATTTCTAGAAGTGTGGTGGTGAAATGTGGTGAGTTTAGGTGAAGGGTCGTGTCTTGCTAGGTTTGTAGTTTTCAAATGACGCACTGAACATATCTCAACAATTGAGATATGTTTTATAAAACATTTTAAACTTCATTCTTTGGTCGTCATGCTGCTGTTTTTACTCTAACAAATGTTCCAGGCCTTCACAGAACAACTGTGGAAGTAGGAGATGTTGAGCAGTTTTTGGTTATGGTTGCTGCTGTGGAAATGCACCTTCATTATGTAACTTTAAAAAGCACTTCCTTCCACTTCACAGTCACGAAGTGATACATTACATAAAATCTTAGTCAGACGCTGCTGAAGTGCATCTGACTAGGTGGAACAGTAAAAGCTGCTTTGGGCGGACAACGTATTGTTGACACTAAATGTTCGTTTTAACCGTAAACAGATTTTAATTCCCAGAACTAAAAAAGGATTGAGTTGAGGTCATGAAAACGTCGATGTTAAACAAGAAAAACACTAAACTAGCTGGAGGAGATTCCCTTAGGTTCAAACAAACAACCAGAAATTAAATGTTAGAACAAGAAGTGAAACTTCTTCTGGAAACAAAAAAAGCTCAAACAGTCCATCTACAGGGATTGTAAAGTCCTGGATGACAGAGACTCTACACTCAGCATTAATCAGACCTTTTGATTAACACTGTTACATATAAAAAAGAAAAAAAAACGTACCTGACGTCCGGCGTATCGCAGGGCCAGTTTGCCGCTGACCAGGGCTTGTACCTCCTCTGGTCTAAACAAAACAAAAAGCCAATTTATGGTTCAAATCTCAAATGTGAACTCCAGACATTTATCTCAATAAAAATTAACACTTTAAGACACAGAAGTACTCACGAGTTGAGCACAATTTTGCACAGCAGCATGTATTTGAGTGCTGTAATGGCTCTGGGGCTGTCGATGGAGTCGTAACCCTCAAAGGCCTCAAAGAAGTAGGAATAGGCCGTCTTCCAGTCCTTCTCCTCTGCTGCGTGAATGATCCCTGCAGCAGACATGACACGGCACGACATTAAGCGTTTACGGTCACAGTAAGACACATAAACCTCCATAAAATGTGAAGTGTCCACAAAGCCAGATGAGGCTCGTTTAAGCTGTAAAGTTACACCGAAACCAGCAGGGATCTTTCACCTTTCATGTGCTCAGAGGCATGATGTCATTTGTTCCTGCTTTTAAAAGAGAGAAAAGCTAAAACTTTGACATAAACAATCCCCAAATTGTGAAATCACGAGAATAAGAAAGAATCTAGAGCTGCTTCAGACAGTTTCTAGCAAACAGTTGTGAACATTAGATCGGTTTTAATCTATAAAAATAAAAACATTCTTTAAAGCCATCAGAGATTTTCAAGCATCAGCTTGGTTCCCATCTGACCTGACTGCATGTCCAGCGTCGCCTGGAGCTTTGGGGGACAATAAATGGCGTTCGCAGTGGTTCTGGCCGAGGTCAGGGCGGCGCGGGCCTTGGGCAGGTTACTGAGAGCGTGGTACGTCTTGCTTTCGAGCAGCTGAACCTCTACAAGGAGCGCTTTGTCATCCATCTTCTTCAGCTCCTGCAGCAGCTGGGAGCCTGGAGGAAGGAGAGCGAGTCAAAGTCCATCGAGTGTTGAACATTGCTACTAAACTGTGACACACATATATGAAACTTGTTTCTCTGTTTTAATCTGCTCAACATAAGAAAAAAGGTGATTATTAAGTGATTTCATTTAAGTAGGATGTGACAGCTGGATCTTAAAACCACCACATCGCGTAAGCAACAAAACTCACCAAGAGCCAAGGCCTCCTGGTATCTTTTGGTATCAAAATAGAGGGAGATCAGCCGAGCCTGAAATCGGAGAGAATGTTAAAATGAGCGGAGAAAACGCCAAGCCAAACCACTGAAAATGTTTGGCTGTCCTTCACTTCATAGAACATCGGTTCTCAGTTTTGCAGTTTAAAGATACAAATCCGATTACTAGATGAAGTCAGAAGTTCAGAACTCTGGTAAAACTTTCTAATATCAACAGGAAATTAAAAGATCGACAAAATAGGCTTCACTTAACTCAGAAATTAAAATGTAGTCCACTTTAAAATGATGAATAATTCGTAATTTGCAAAGTTTTTTTGTTAACAATCTCAGTGGTACACTGATATTTAGAGCAAACATCCCAACCAGGTATTTTTTATATTTATTAAAATTCAGAAAAGAACAAAAGTTAAACATCGCAGCCTCTAGAAAAAAAAAAAAAGCTAGTGTATGCTTTGAATGAGCAGTTTATATAATTACTTTTCTCATGATTACTTTTTTAACCAAATTGTACATTAAGGATTTTATGTTTTACAACAAATATGTTATTTAACATAAAAATCTACTTAAAAATATGGCTAATTTAAAAAGGTTAACAACAAAAATAATGTACACTTATTTGGATTAATGTGACGTTTTTGAGAAATTGTAAATCTCTACAAACACGACAAAAACACAATAAGTACATATGTCAGTGCAAAGATATTGACATATGTACTGATACTGGTCCCAGATTTGATACATCGACAAACTCTAAATCAGAAAATTACCAATCAGATGTCCCTAACCCTGATCTGATTTCTGTAAATCTTGAAAACAGAACATGCTTTTAGATGCTCTTAGCACAAATATGTTAACTCTCTAGTTTGTACTGCATTTTATAATTTACATTTTTTTTATTTTTTTGAACAGCTAACAAGATCTCATCAAGAATAAAACTGTTTGATTTCCATGGGATAGTACATCAAATCGCTACATGAAAGTAATTTCACTTCAAGTTCCTCTGTTGAGCATTTGAATTCAGCTCCATAAATGTGGAACGACAGTAAACATTCATTTCACCATATTTAAATTAAACACCGCAACAGTTCTTTTCAAAAAGATAAATGGAAAAACTGCGATATTCCCTTTGTCAAATAAAAACTCCAACCATTCCTTAATGCCAGAGTTATATATGACAGCTTGGCCAAAACATCCAGCAACAGTCATCACATATTGCTTACAGGCTGTTTCATCACATTTGTACAAGTTCCAGTTTTTATCTTTTATTTGCCATGTTATAAACAGTCTTATTTCATGACAACTTTCACTTTAAGATGGAAACCTTTCCCACTCCCTGAGCCAGCGTGTTTTAAGAACCGATCCCCTCCGTAGCACAAATTCAGGAATTTGACTTCCGTTTTCACGCTACCTGGTCCACGTTTGTACAGAAAGCAGAAATAAAAAGCAAAGCAATTAATTCAGAGTCACTTAATATTTTGGCAGGAATTGTTTCATTATTGTAGGAGTGCACAGTGATCAGGTTTTGATCACTGCGTCCTGGAGTCAGGTTTACTAGATACAAAAAGTCAAACAGCGAGATAAGAGTCGGGTCTAAATGGCTCTTGGAACATACTGGTCCCACAGTAAACTGCCCTGGCTTGGAAACATTTTATATGTATTCTTGCTAAACGTTAAAAGTTTGCACAACAAATCCAGAAATTATTTTGAATGAATGTCATAATATCTTCTCTTACTGAGTACAGTTCCAAATTCACATAGAAAAGTGTGGTTGAGGATGGATTAGGTGCTACTCGATGCGCCCGCCCCATGAAGGCCACTTTAGACATACTGACCTCCAGAGCCTGTCGTAGGAAGGTCCGCTTTTCTACCTTCGCCCACTCGATGCATTCCAGACACAGCTCCACCTCCTGCCCAGTCGCTGCCTCCATGTCCAGGAAAAGGTCCAGCAGAGAGCGGACGAGCCGGGCCGCCTTGGCTTTGCTGATGGAAATCAGGAACGGTCTCACAAACTTCAACAAGCCTCCGAGTTCTGCAGAAAGATGAGAACCATCAAAACTTTATAATTCAGCACGTTTAGTTTCCTTTTAAAGGTATTATATAAATAGCCAGACAATTCAAAATTAGAGCAAACTTGGAAAACAAAATTATTTTAAGGAACTGTTTAAGTGATTGTGTTTTTTTTTTTTTTTTTGTAATCATTTGGAGGCAAAATCTGAAACTAATTCACTTCGACAATTATTACAAACATTAAACAATTTAAAAACATTACCTGCAGCCTGCCCGGTCTTTGCCAGGAGTGTTCCCAGCTCCAGGATGCTTTGCTCTTTAACCCTAACGGCCTCCTCATCGTTCTCCTGAACATCTCGTCTCACTGTTTTAAAAACAGAAACGTTAAAGAAGATGACTGATAAAAACAAAACTGCGGCTGCAGCTGCTTACTTTACAGAAGTCAGCAGTATCGCAAGTTCCTCTCAGTTTCTGGAAAGTATACGCTTTATTGATTCTGGGGTTGGGATCTACATAAAATGTCACCCCCCCCCCAATGTGTACCTCCCGCCCTCCCATTTCATTATTGGAGCTACGTCAGTGTGCCAAACCAGTACAAACTATTTCATATCAATTTATGGAGATACAGTCAGAAAATGCCTAAATGCCATTTTATTTTCTAAACACTTTATATCACACTATTTGCATTGATTTTAGTTCTGATTGCAGTTTGAGCAAGTCACGTGGAATATGGCAGATTAGAAAACCCAATGCCAAGAAAACCAACTCAAAGAAGCCTTTGGCAGACCTTTCTGGAGTTAGCACTAACTCCAAAAGTTATACAGACTATAAGCAGACGATAAAGAATTACTTTAAAGAATTTGTCAACAAAGTGTCATTTTCTGACTACCTATTTTAAAAGGACTTTAAATACATTTGCCCAAGACGGTCGGGGAGTTGAATTCAACTAGCTTTAATTGTCCATGTTTAGAAAAACTATTTGATTTTTTTAAAAGTTGGCTCATATATTTAAACATAAAATTATTTATGTTGAACTTAATGTTTCTTAAAAGCGTGCTAACTGACTCACAGGTTATCCGGCTAATCTGTTCAGAATCAGAGTCAGCTTGAACAAAATGGGTCCTGAAGTAAACAGAGCAGAGACTAGTTGACAGTTATTTGGCAGGTGTGACAGGGCAAATTACTGACCGCCATGTCTGTAGAAACATATTACCTTCTGATATATAAGGTTAGGAAGATGTGTCCGATTTGAACTTGCTGACTTACAAGCTGATTTTAAACAAGCTACTAATAAATGTCCCAGAGATAAGTCGGTGACTGTTTGTCTTTCCTCGTCGTGGAGCTGATTTCACTATGCTCACATTACAACAGGCTAATAACGCTAGCCGCAGCACTGTCCCTTCTAACGGGATAGTTGGACACAGAACCTATATACTGTGAGAAAATACCACGAAAACGAGCAGAGTTCTTAAAAAGAAGTCCGTCTTTTACAACTGCTGGGGGACACATGGGAACTATGGGCCTAAAGAGAGCTGAACCGCTACGGAGCTAACGTCCAGCTGCTATCGGTTCAGCAGTGAGTCAGCACGGCACAGCGCCGGTACAAGCTGCTGGGAAGCCTCCGACAGTCACGGAGAATTACGGAACAAACAGGTTCAGAGGAACCGGGTCTAACTGAAAAGGGAAATAAACACCCACCGATTGAATGAAGGATGTCGATAGACGCATTCCGATCCGTGCTAATGAGAGACTGAGCTCTCTGGAATTCAACCACTGCTGCGGCCGCCATCTTCCTTATTCAAATACTACTTGAATGAAAAGTACGTGCGGCGAATACGTCTCTTGGCGGGCTGACGTCAGTGTGCTCTACGCAAGGCGTGACTTAGTGCACTTCGGGAAATGTAGTACATTGGTTGAACAGGTCCCACAAGTCTTCAAAATCAGCTTTGTAATGACATGTCGCCCTTTGTAAGTCTTTAAAATCGGCTTTGTAATGACAAATGTATTTTTAGGTTTATTTTTGATACCCTTACATATCTTATATATATAATCTGTGAGTTTCAAGAGAACATGAGCTGTCTTAATTTCTTTGGCTGCTCTGACTTTTGTTGTGCAAGAAACTGGAAAAGACACAAACCTACACCATATTTGTCTGTCACTTTTCAAAACACATGTATAAAGTGGGGGCAAACAATGGTCTTTGAAATATTTCTTTAATTATGTGAATTAACTGCCGCTGCTAACCCTAAAGTCCCAATCTATTCGGGCTTCTGAAGCTTCATTCTCGAGGCCCGCCAACAGGGGGCGTCGTTTCATCGCAGATCCTGGCGACCCACGGCGGCCGCAGCAACGCCTTTGCGTCAACCATCACAGATCACAACATCAGCTCGCGCAGCATCCCGCATCTCGCGGCCATCGGGACCAGGAGCACATCTTCATCTGAGCGTCCATTCCACAACAGCCCGGCACAGTCTGCACACCGCCGACAACCAGGCCAGTTCATTACGCTGCCTGCATCTGTTGTGCTTTCTTTCTTTTCTCTCTCTCTCTCCCTCTCTGGATCATCTCGGATTATTTTTCTTTGCTGCAATTACTCTGTTCGAGATGGTTTAATATTTTTCAAACGAGTCATTCTAAGGAAGACCGTCATCTTTCAAATCATTGAGCTGGAGATCTGGTGAGTTTATTTGCTTTCTTGATGTAATCCTTGCGCAGAAAAGAAAAAAAAAAAAAGAAGCCTGTAGCCGCTGGTTGGGTATAACGGATTTGTGGATTCCTCTTCTTCAGAACGAGAAATGCGCACTTATATTTCTAATTAACAAAACATACTAATTTAAGTCTAATTAAAATGAGCATAATGGTGGTAAATGTATCTGTGTATGTTGTAGATTAACAGACAGGGTGGGGAGGAAAAAGAATAATAATAATAACGTCTCTATTTGTGAGCCACCGCCTATCAGAGCGACAGATCTGTCTTGGTCGCACAAATTCAGCACCACGGAGAGCGCAGCATGCACGCAGCTCCTCATCTCTGCACATTAATCCGCTAATACCACGCATGAAAATCAAATGGGATGTTCTGGTATTTCTCCCGCACATCAGAAACCGGTAATCAGGTTGACGGCATGATGATGAAGGAACGAAGCTTGTTGGATCGAGGGTCTTTAACGCTGCAGTGAGTGAAGGAGGAAGGTGAGGAAGGGGAGGGAGGGGGGAGGTGATCCAATATTCAGCGTGTTTAGTGGGTTTAATTGAGAGGAAATGCAAATGTGACCTTGGCTTTTTACTTGTGCCTCAGTACTGGATAAAAGTCGACCTCCTTCACCTTTTTTGTTTAAGTTACTAAAATGGTGTTAACCGTCCGGCCGTCCATCTTAGTGCGGGGGATGGGGGAAACGCATGATTCACTCTGATCCGTCCGCCATAAATCTCACACTGTAAATTATGGATTATGGATCCATCTTCAATCATCCGTGTAGCTCAAATCCACCGTCTTCTTTATCCGTGTGGCTATATTTAGCATTTTCCCCATTTGCAGAGCATCGCATTTAAGTATTCGCCCCTCCTATGGCATTTTTTCCGGATTTTATCACGTTGAAACCGCAAACTTCTATGTATTTGATTAGGACTTTATATGACAGGCCATCAATAGAAAAAAAAAAAAGAGCATGATTTTGAAGAGGAAGGAAAATTATTCTTGGATTTCAAAATGACTAAAAAGAGAAATTTAAACGATGCATTCAAGCCCACTTTACTCTGACACCGCATACAGACATCGGCAAATAACGTCCATGTTTGTGTTCATCAATCTCACAATAAATCCAGGTGTTCTGTGAAGGCCTCCGAGGTTCTTTAGAGAACATAAGTGAACAAGTGAACATAAGAGAGAACACAGCAGACATGTCAGGTGAAGTTGTGAAGAGGTTTAAAGCAGGCTGGGTTATAAAACGACACCCGCAGCAAGTTAATCTTTAAAAAAAAACAAAAAAAAAAACAAAAAAAAACGGAGGTATGGTGCTCGCGGGAATATCTTGGTGTGGGGATGCTTCACTCTTCAGAATGGCTGTGAAGATGGATGGAGCCAAACACTAGCAGTCTTGGAAGAAAACCTGTTACAAGCTGCCAAAGACTACAGACTGGAGAGGAGCTTCGCCTTCCAGCAGGATCAGAACCATAAACATACATCCAGAATTACAGTGGGGCACTGTGGATGAGAAGGGTACAAATTCCCATCTACATTTTGCCATAAAACATGTGGGGTACTCTTACTAAAAATGGTAAAAAAAAAAAAAACAACAACAAAAAACAAAAAAAAACATCACCCTGAATCCAGCTGCAAAATATAGTGATGGCAGCATCATGTTGTGGGATTGTTTTGCTTTATCAGGCACAAGGAAGTAGATTAAGTTGTTAGGGGAATAGGTGGAGCGTAACACAAGACAATCTTCCAAAAAAAGAAAAGAACAAAATATGAACACATTGAGACTGGAGGTTCTTCTGTGTATTCAGAATAGTCAAAGTCAATCCCTTAATACAATGGCAGGGCCTCAGAATACCTTTGTATGGCTGCTCTCCATCCAAGGGGACTGATGTTGAGGTATTGTGCACAGGAAAATTGACAAGAATTCAGCTTGTAGATGTGCAAAGCTGCTGCAGAAATAGAACAAAATAATCACAACTGTAATTGCAGCAAAATGTGGTTTCCGCAAGGTACTAATTAGCATTAATTTATTTATTCGTGAACGTAACTTGTATTGTTTGTTTTTTTTTTTCTTTTGTTTTGTGAAAACAGGGTTTAGCATAAACACATTCAACAGTTTCTAGGTTTTTAACTGTAAACACTGTAAAAGACTTCAGATCCTAAGTGTATCGTTTACCTTTTGTTTGATTATTACGCAGATCCTTGTGTTGGTTCATTAAAATAAACTGAAGCTTGCTGTAGTAATGTGACCAAATGTGAAACTTGGAAAAAAGAAAAAAAAAAAAAAAAGACTAGCAGCATAATGCCTGCTGGTAGTTTATGATGCATTCTGCCTCTTAGAGATCCAAATCAATGCTCCTGTCATCCTGAGGTATAAAACCACTCTGTAGATATCTGTTAGAGTATTACGAAGCAGAGATCTGTGATGTTATCTAAAATGAACCCAATGACTCGAGAATGATTCCTTTAAAAAAATATATATCTATATCCTGCTTCTCTGAATGTCTAGTCTAATCTTTACCAGCTATGTTTCTACTTCCAGGAGGTGCAGGCTGTCCAGGTGATAGATACCCCCTCGAAGAGCTCAGACCTCTGACCCTGACGCTCCTGGACGCCTCCTATCAGCCGCCATGGGAACCGTTCTGTCTCTGTCCCCCAGCTACCGGAAGGCGGCGCTCTTCGAAGACGGCCCCGCCACCGTGGGCCACTACACGGCCGTGCAGAACAGCAAGAACGCCAAAGACAAGAACCTGAAGCGCCACTCGCTCATCAACGTGCTGCCATGGAAGCGGATCGTGGCGGTGTCGGCCAAGAAGAAGAGCTCCAAGAAAGTGCAGCCCAACGCCACGTACCAGAACAACGTGTCCCACCTGAACAACGAGAACCTGAAGAAGTCGCAGTCCTGCGCTAATCTGTCCAGCTTCACCCAGGACCAGAGCAGTCCGGCTCTCAGCAAGAGCTCCAACAACACGACATCCTCGGTCAAGAAGGCCCCACTGACTAACTCCAATGTGGCCCCTGGGACCCCTAAGAGAGTGATCGTTCAGGCCTCCACCAGCGAGCTGCTGCGCTGCCTGGGGGAGTTCCTGTGCCGGCGCTGCTACCGCCTGAAGCACCTCTCCCCCACCGACCCGGTGCTGTGGCTGCGCAGCGTGGACCGCTCCCTGCTGCTGCAGGGCTGGCAGGACCAGGGCTTCATCACGCCCGCCAACGTGGTCTTCGTCTACATGCTGTGCCGCGACGTGGTCTCCTCCGAGGTGGCCACGGAGCACGAGCTGCAGGCCGTCCTCCTCACCTGCCTCTACCTGTCCTACTCCTACATGGGTAACGAGATCTCCTATCCGCTCAAGCCCTTCCTGGTGGAGAGCTCCAAGGAGACCTTCTGGGACCGGTGCCTGTCCATCATCAACCTGATGAGCGCCAAGATGCTCCAGATCAACTCCGACCCCCACTACTTCACTCAGGTGTTTGCCGACCTGAAGAACGAGAGCCAGAAGGAGGAGGAGAGGAGCCGCCTGCTCATTGGCCTGGACCGGTGAGGGGATGCTGGGGGTTGGGGGTGGGGTTAACTCGCATTTTGACATCTTTTAAGAAATGATCAAATGTGCTATTTATTCACTACTGTCCAAACTGCCGTGACGCCAGGTTACACGAGGGAGTGTTCCATATTTGTATGAAGCAGTTTTGACATTTGGTTTAATATTTGTATACACTGAAAGGATCACAATGTTCCCCCAAGTACAGGACTTTTTTTTTTTTTTGCTCCTAAATGTCAGGGCCAAAATCTATTTTCAAACTTGCAAAGGATGTGAACCCAAGAATGAAAGCTTTTTTTTTTTTTGAGACTATTATACCCGGATTGTACACGAGTCATTCTTTGATTCTTCAGATTTCTTTTGCTCTCTCGTAATCGTTTCATGGTCTTAATCTACATTTCAGGCTTTCTGAAGGTCCTTCAGACTTTAAACAGTTTGGTCTACATACAAAGTGATTTATTTTTCAGAATACCCATTGCCAGAGCAAACACAGTAGGGACAGCGTTAGGATGCTTTTTGTCAAAACGGTGAGAGTTGACAGGAAAGATGGATGGAGTTAAACGCAGGATCATCCTGCCTCCATCATGCTGGAGGCTGCAGAAGACGCACGGCTGCCGTGGCAAGGCTTGAAAATCGACACTTGAGTTTTTCTTATCACAGGACGCTTTCTCAGCATTTTTAGTGCAGCACCTCAGCACTGATTTACATAAGAAGGGGGTTCTAAACTGAAGAGATGAGTCTGTGTTTATTGTGTGTGCACCTAATACATTTCGCCGCTAGCAGCCTGCGTGAAAAATACCAAAGAATGGCAGAGAGAATTAAGGATTTCCACATGGAAAAAGTGATTCCCATGGAGCTATAAAATGAAAAAACCTCAGCTGCAGCGTGATCCACGTCTCATGTTCTGTGTCCAGTCTTAAAGACACGACTTCCAGCCACTGGTGCAGGTTTATGCTTTAGACAGTTTTTTTTTTTTTTTAAGTACACACTGCACAATTTTCTAAAAAAAAAAAAAAAAGCCTTGAATGACCTTCAGAAAGACATCTTGATGAAGACCTTTATGAAGGATTATCAGATTTCTTGGAGGCAAAACTGAAAGAATTTAGAGATGATTTATAAACACTGTACATACGTTACAGAAAAAAAACAAAAAAAAAACGCCAGATTTGGGTGAGTTCTTTACCAACTGTTAGATAAGCATAATTATATAAAATACAAGACCAAAAAAAACCCATAATAGAACAAAATGACAAAAAAAAAGAAAAACTGTATTAAAAAGCTGCAGCAATGAATGTGAACAGGACTGAAGCTGCATCAGCCCACCAGTGACCTTCTGACTGTTTGACGATGTGATGTGCACTGCCTACTGCAGGAGGGTGAGGGCCATCGCCTGACTGGATTTCTTCATGCTCCACGAAGAAAAGGCAACTCCCGCTGCCTCTCTGGGACATCCCCTCCACTGACACGGATGTTTTTTTTTCCTTCTTCTTCTTCTTCTTCTTCTTTTTCTGCGGCGATGCATATCTGACCGTCAGAGGACAGAGACGGCTCGATCCCAATCGGAGCCTGAGTTTTATTAAGGTTGAGGGTGGAAGGGGTTTGGAGGGGTCTGTCAGTGGACATTCAGCCCTGCTTTGTTGAACTTTTGATAAAAAAGAAAGAAAAAAGAAAAAGCAAAACGAAAAACAACTGGACGATGAATATCGTATGTTCAGAAAGACTTACATTATTTGACAAAAAGGAAAAGAAAAAAAGAAAGACATGTTCATGGATGTTTTGCTCCACGAGGCTTACTTATTGCTTTGTTCTCCAACAAGTTTTCTTTTTCTACTTAGAAATGTAACATTTTGCACGTGTGCCATGCAATTTTACGAAGCCTCCAGGAGCTGTTATTATTATTATTATTCTTATTACAATTATTAGGATTATTATGTTTCTTCCTTTTACTTGATTTGCGAACCGACTGCATCTGCGTTAAGAGAATGCTGTGAACAAAGTGACGCTAGTTTTATTTATCTCTGCTTGCTAAAATAGGCTATTTATTTACCAGGGGAAAAAAAAGTTTGGAGTACTTTTTCTGTCGACGGGTTGTGTTGCAGCCACTCTTGTGCTCATGCGTCAGCATTAAAAATGTTCATATGGTGCCATATCACTGAGGAAAACACTGGGATACTGGACGTTGAGGCAACTTATCCCAACATCTAACTTATTGCCATTTAGGTATTTATTCAGTTGGGCACATTGGAGTGATTAGAAAGGGAAGAACTTAAAGAGGAGGGGTTGTTGGTGCAGGAGGCGTGCTTATCCTTGGTGGGAATGAAGATTGAGCTGGTTTGTTTATGTTTTGGGCCCTTTCAACCTGTGTTTAATCTGACCATCACCAACACGGCAGCCTCCACTGTCACCATGCCAAAACTACACAGCTTTGAGATTTTTTTACTTTTACTTCAAGAAACCCAACCTGGTGCTCCACATATCAGAAGCAGATAACAGCTGCAGTCTATATATATCTAAAGATCATCTATTGAAAATATCTTGTATGAATCGTTGTCCCCGATTAAGGAGACGATGGGAATCAAAAAGCGTGGGCTGCACTTTTCCAAATAGCAAAACCTTGTTATTTCTGCTTTAGCTCTTTGGGTTTTCTTCAGATGAGGCAGGAACTACAGAGAAGGTCGGGTGAAACAGACTAAATCATTTCCCCCTCTCAGCTTGAAATGTGCCATGTTTCTTCACTTGCATTGTTCACTAGTTGTTTATAAGCTTATAAAACATGAAAAAAAAGACTAAATTGATAGTTGAAATATTTCTGTCGGATTCTTTTCTGTATCTTGTTGTTTGTAGATAAAACAGTGATTTAAAAACTTCAAAAGGATTTGCTCAATGAGCTGCAGGTGTATGTGTGTGTGTGTGTGTGAATGCGTGGATGTGTGCTTGTAAGCTGCAGCGTTTATTTGTACAGAAGAATGTGTTGTTTTCTTAGAGGGATAACTTGGCAAACAGCAACCATACGCAGTGGTACCAGGACTCAGTGGGAGGAAGGTGTACATGCTGTTCGATAAAGTCATTCCTTTTTTAAAAAAGAAAATGACAAAAAAAAAAAAAAGCAGTTGCTGTAATTTAAACTTTTTTTAGTATGTTTCTGCTTATTTTAATTTATTTTTGTACTGTGATGAAAAAATAAAATGCACTGATCGCTCAATTTTGTCTGTTGTGATATTTTATATCGCTTCCAGACACTTAACGTCACACCAAGACTTCGTTTCCTGAATCATCACAGTGTGCAAAACATAAGTCCTACAGCGATGCGAAAAAGTATTTACCCTCCTTGCAGTTTTCTTGTTCTTGCTAAAATGTTTTAGGGCATCAAATTTATTTTAATTTGGTTTCCAATCCTAAGGGAAACAAATGATCCAAAATAGCCTAAAACAAATTTGAAGAAATAATTTCTCCCTTGACCTAACAACTGGTTGGGCCACCGTGGAGGCAGGAAGAAAGAATTTTGGCCCTAGTCAGAATTGCTTCAATTTACCAATAAGGGAGGGTTTTGTAGCACAAATGACCCCCTTACTGTCATGCAACTTTGATTAGGTCACTTCAAAATCTTCATTTAGCTTTTTCTTTTTTGTTATTCAGAAATTTGTTGGTATCTTCGGATTATCGTCCTGATGCATAACCCAGGTGAATTTGACCTAAAACCGATTAACTGATTGCTGGATGTTTTCCAAGATTCATTGTTCCGTCAGTTTAATTAAGTTGCAGCAAAGCAACCGCAGACCATCACAATACCACCAGCATGTTGTGGTGGTATTGTGATGGGATTATTATTTTCCTGAAACGCTATTGAATTTACTTCAGAAGTAGAGGACACACGCTTTCCTAAAGTGTCCACTTCAGGTACTGTGGTGGCGCGAGGGCAAAGCATAACCCACATATTGAGGCGTTAGTCCTTGTGGTGGTGGTTGCAGGTTCAATTCCTGGCCTGGAATTGAACCTGCACACACGTCTTCCCCCTCTCTCATTATCCTGTCAAACTACTTTCAAATAAAGGCCACTAGAGTCAACAAAACTGGAAAAAAAGAGTCCACTTCCATCAAGTTAGCACCAATCAGAATTTCTAACCTTGCTTCTATTTTTCACTCCACCCATATACAGTTTCAAGCAAACATGGAATCAAGCAAACACAAAGCAAAACACATATTTTACCATACTGACGTTTATGATTGATAAATATAAGCACTGCAGCAGTTTTCACTTTTTTTAATCAACAGCCCCACTTTTAAAGCACCAAGGTGTAAGAAGTGAATGCCCACGCCTGTAGACATCTGAGGTTATATAACCACTAGATTGAAAAAGGAAGTCGATTCTAGAGAGATCAAAGCTTCTTCAACTATCCTGTTCAATCTGCTGCGAGTGAGGTGATTATTCATTCATTTAAACAGTCCATTTATCACGCGGAAGCAATACTTATTATGTGATATTCTAGATATTGTAGCTCTTCATAAAA
Source organism: Girardinus metallicus (assembly GCA_903067095.1). NCBI lineage: Eukaryota > Metazoa > Chordata > Actinopteri > Cyprinodontiformes > Poeciliidae > Girardinus > Girardinus metallicus. Next base: position 18,868 of record CAEGAE010069081.1, on the reverse strand, counting down.
TGGCAAAAACACAACAAAACAAGCTCCTGTCTTGAAACTGAATGTTACGTACTTTTTGTCGTCACCTTTTAAAACACGTGTTGTTCAATGAATCTTTTAGTCTTTTTAATCAACGCTGCAACATTGATGGTGGTGTTTGTTATCTTGCGTGTTTTAGTGCTGTTTTGTTCTGCTCACTTTTATCTAAATACTGACCCCACCTGCTGAAATCTTGGAAATACTGGCGATATTACATAAATGGTGACCTGTTTTGTTTCGTTTTTGTTTTTTTTCCAGATGTGTAAAACAATGCTTTGTTTTACACCGCCACACAAACTAGGGCTGAAACAATTCCTCGAATGATACGAGTACCTCGATTATTAAAATTCCTCGAGGAAAATTTACCTGCCTCTAAGCTTCATTAATTTATGTTTCGTTATTTAGCGCGCCGTGTTCCGCCCGGAACTTTACTTGTGTTGCACAGCGCTCTCACTTCCGCCTCTGAGTTGTTGACGACAGCTAAGTGTCAGCGGCATAACGTCCAATTATCAGGTTCGGCCCGTGGGATTTTATTGATTGATGATAATGTCCGGGTTTTCATCGTTTTTTGGGGGACCAATAGACATCCTTAAAATGACCGGCGCGATGCCTGGAGCAGCTTTTCTCCTCCCGGATCTGCTGGTTCAGAGCGAACGACGGGAAGAGCGCTGCAGGATTATGTATACAGGTGAGCGGATAGACTGAACACGGCGGGCGGCTGAGTAGTTGATGCTTACAGTATAAGTGTAGCTTTACGGACTTTTCGTATGTTCCCTGGTCTATTTCCTCCCCTCCACCCCAAGCCCCCCCACTCTAGGCGACATTTCCCGTATTCTGAAACCCAAAGCTTGACAGTTATGGGGCAAGGTCAGAGTTCATCTATTAAACTGGCTAATGATGAATACATAAACTAAAAGCTGGATCATAGACATTTTATTAAGCGTATTTGTGAGCCTGCCTCTTTATTATTAAATTGAATATAATTTCAGATTTAACTAACTTTTCTTCAGGTTAACTGAGAAAGTGAGCTATTATTGTTACAGGTTAGTTTTCTAAACTACAGAAACGTAACTGTTAGGAATGCTCAAAAATGAAAAGTTGGACTGATATTGATATCTGATAGCTATGCCAGATTTACCATTATTTTATTTTAGAATTTTTTTTTAACCGACTACTCGATTAATCGTAAGAATAATCGATACTCAATTACAACAGCCCTAGTCCAAACACAAATGACTGAACATTGAGATTTCTGTTTGGATCAGTGGCCACTAAAAACTAACCAGACATTCTGATTAGAAATGGAGCCGCAAGTGAAGCACTTAGTGTTGCTCCCTTACTAGTGGTGTTATGGCAATCGGAGAAAACCCGAGTCATAGACTCCAGGTTGTTGACCTGTGAAGAAACCAAACAGTTTAGCTCATCAGAAATGTACCAGTTGGAGTGTGCAGTGACTAAGCCTTCCTGTCAGGTTTCCAGGACGTCACCCAATGTTGCCACATGAGAAGGAATTAATTTTAATAAACAAGTTACTGTTTACATACGATTTTACAGAATTTTTGTCTTGTAAAAAAAAAACATTATTTACAGGACAATTTCAAAGAGTAGTGTATCTATCTGTTACACTACATAGATAGGAAGCAAATAAGGTTTTTCAAAAATGCTCCTGCAAAAGTATTTAACTAATGTATGCATAAAGGCTTTAAGAGATAAACACACAATGACCAAATTTACAGCTGCAGTATGTAATTTATATATATATATATATATATATATATACTAAGCAGCATTAAGTTATAACTCTACTTATGTAAGAACCAATTTATCAAAATTTCACCTCATATGTTTGCACACAAAGCCTAACTAATTATTTAAAAAGTAAATTAGTCAAAATGTAGTTAAAAAAATTTATACTGAAATATTTAATAAATTGTGGACTTTTATTTTGTAGGATCCTCTGCTGCCCTGGTCGCTGTTAGCAGTGATTTCATTTGCTTGTGCCTCGGCCGGCTCGGTCTGCATGAGCTCGTTGAGTAGCTCCTGTCCTGTTTCCCCCTAACTCTCTTAGAAACGTGTTTTTTCCCAGCAACATGGAGGACTATATGCAGAGTTCCTCTTCAGAGTGGCGTGTCGTTCCGAGTCGGTCTGTGAACAACACGCTCTACTTAAAAACGAAGCGCAGCCTCAGCTCAGGTGACCGTCAGCCGGATCCATTAGATGAGGCGTTTCCTGTGGCAATGCATTGGTGATGCAGTCAGTTTGAACTGCCGGGCCTCCGTGAGAACCAGAATATCTTTAACCATATCAGGAAGGTCCAACTGTCAAGCTGGCCACCTGTGTTTTAACACACTTTTTTTAACCTTTTATCACTCACACACACACAGACAGCCACACACTCACATTTCACATCACAAGGACAGTGCTTGTCAAGGGCATCAAGGCCAGGTTCTCTTACTGTGGGCTGTAAACACACAGACACACGCACACAGGTGGCCTTCTGTTTCTTTTTTTTTTTTTTTTTTTGCAGAGGTTTCTGAAAGGTGGCTGGAGTTCCTAGAGAGCGACTCAGTCACCAAGCCTGTTGGTGTCAAGCAGCCTCTTTAACCCCCATCGGCCATGTTGACGTGGCGAAGCGAGGCAGGAAAGTCCTGCAGCTCGATGGGAGGGGAAAAGAGACCGTCTTTAACGTAGCTAAACGACGGCAGACAAATATCTGTAGAGAAAAGTGGAAAGGAGTTACTGAAACCTGCCTTGCTCTTTTTTTCCAGATGTGTGAAAGCATGAACACTCACCAGCCTTAAAACTTACTCAATTTTATACCCAAAATACAGCCCAAAATAAAAAAACCCCAAATCCATCTGGTTCCAACTGTAAACACATAAATTTTAAAACCTCAGTGGGCATCCAGTTGCCTCCTTTCTGTTTAATTAAAGCAGTTATCGCCTCTTCTCTTTACTTGTTATGTTCACGTTGCTTTCAGTCTTCCTGACTGGCAAGCGTCCGCCGCTCTGAAGCCACTCAGCAGGAGGAGGAGCGCTAATCTGCCTGTGTCTCAGGTTAACTCGGAACAATTTAGGCAAAAATATTTGCAGAAAGTCAGATAAAATTCCAATTGGCTCCTTGCTTCACTCGGCCCGATTCGGTTTCTTTTCCACTTTTATCAAATTTCTCCACATAAAACGTGTTTAAAGAGCCCATTTAAAGTCTCAGCAGTTCACAATGTTCTTTTCTGTGAAATAAAACTGAGCCTCTAGCAGCACTGATTTCATCTCCATTTTAATTTTGCAGTGTCGTTGCCAAGACCAGTTATTTTACCAGGCTTTGCGTATTTAATAAACTATTAAAGATTTAAAGAAAACAAAACGGTTTCTCCCAGCAGCAGAAAGGCCACTTTTGAAACTAAAGATTTAAGATGCTCTAACTTTAAGAGCGCTGCTGCTAAAAGATAATTGTATTTCTAATATTAATGTTACCTATAACATGTTTTTGGCTGGTCATTGTGAACATTTGTATTTTTATCTTGATTCTGACACTTAAAGTTAAGAAAAAATATAGAACATAGACCTGCTACATTTTACATGCATTGTTCTGCAGTGTATAGAGGACAGGATGATTTTATCATAGTCAAGCTAGCTTGTCCACTGGCAGGCCACTATGTTCCAATTTGCAATCCATATTAAAGCGTAACTATAATGTGAGGTTTCGTTTTCGCACCTTGGCTGTCTTTTTCCTCAATCAGTAATATTTCCAAACACACAAATGTGTTTTCCTTGCAGCTTATCAACCAGGAACAGGCGGGGGAGGGGCAACAATACAGCTGGATATCTCATTAAAAGCAGGTTTAACCTTTAACAACCAAGAAGTGAACACTTTACCTAGACTTATATATCTCATTCTGCGACGGACTGTTTTTGCTGTTTTTCCATACTAACGTCAGCTTTTGGTATGTGACGGTTACTTTAAGCTAACCGCTGTTAGCTTAAAAAATGGACGTTGAATTGTGTAAACAGTCAATATTTAAGTCCATTTGAAAGAGCAACTCTGAAACCCTTCTGCACCCTCATGCCTGGTGAGAAGGAATTTACGGAAGGGTCTGAATACAAAAAGGCTGGATTTCTGGATCCTGTAAAGCAAGTTTCAAAGATCACATTAGAGCAACATGTTGACCTAAGGACTTTACCCTGACTTTCTGTCTGAACGCCAGATTATAGGACAAAAGCATGACACAACACAGTTCTTCTGGGAAATTTTAATTGCTGCAACAACTCCTCACAAGCCAGTGGTCAAGTCCAACAGTGCAGTAGACCAAAACGTACAAGTGCCCTCTTGCACTGGCAGGAGGGTGGTGAGGTAAATTCAGTGCTGAACGTCATTAAAAGTTAAAAGTTTTGTCCTCCTCCTCGTTTAAAGGCCGCCGACAGAACAATCACTTCAGGTCAACGTAGACGCGTCGCCTGTTTGTTAAAGTATTCCACCAATTTATAACCAAAAGCTTAATGATTTCCTCAAGTAAATCATTTACTTCTTAAGGAGAAACTCAAGAGACGGTGAGCTGTGGGGTTTTTTTTTTTTTTTTTTTTCCTTTTGTTTTCCTCTTGGAAGTGCTCTCAGGTTTCATTTTAGCATCTGAACAGAATCAAATCATGACAATAAAAAGATCTGAGGAGAAAGTCAATGGAGGATGCAGGGTGGGGGAGGGGGAGGGGGCTGCTTCAGTGCACATTCAGCATCTTTGTGATGAGCCTGACATGCTACATTTCAAACTATTTCAAACACTGCAAAGAGTTTAATGGTATCGTCATGTGAGGACATAACCGGCAGAGCATAAAACACGTTCATTCACTAAGAGTGGAAACACAGTATTTACAGAACTGCAAAAAAAAAACAAAAAAACACCCAAAGAAACAAAAAAAAAAACAACAAACAACGGTTTTCAATAAAAAATATCTTATAATAATTACAATAATCTATTTACTTATATAAGTCCTTCCACATACCTTAATAGAACATTTGTGTCTCTGTATTTACAAGCTTAATTGTCTCGAATCAGAATTGTTCTTCTTTACAATATCAAACATGTTTAAGGTACCAGGGACCGGCGCCCCTTTTCAGAACACAAGTCATCTATTTTAAACAATAGATGTGAGGAACGTGTACAATGATTTTCTTTTGTCTTCTTTTCTTTCTTTTTTCGCAGTTTAGTAAAGCTTCGAACTGGAGTCGCTCGGACACAATTCACAATCCGTCGCTCTGCGAATCGGTTTCTGACAAGGAAAGAGAAAGAAAAAACCTCGGAGACGGGAAGTCGATGCTTTCGCACGTTAAGAACTTAAAAAAAAAAAAAAAAAAAGAAACAGCATGAAAACTAAAAAGAGAGAACTTGAAGGAGATCAGTCCATTTTTTTTCCCTTTCTCAGAATCAACATTATGAAGGAAAAAGCTGATTTGGAAAAAAAAAAAAAAAAAAAAGATTTTATTCAGGTTTATTTCCTCTCAGCGGGTGTGTGTGTGGGTGTGTGTATGTGTGTCCCCCCCCCCCTCCCCCCCTCTTGTGACACTGTGCCTCCAGTTGGGTGTGTGAGTCCCTGGCGAAGCTTTGCTGACTTTTGGAGCGGCTCTGCGCTGCCTGCACACCTGTGGAGGGGATGAATAGAGGCAGAGGGAAGGGAGGGTGAGCTGCACAACTCCAGACTGACTGGCGCCAGCGACAAAACAGAGGCCATGCTTGATCAACAACCCAAAACAAACCAGGTCAAACAGCAACCAGGCCGGCCCGATTCGAACACACACACACGCACACACACGCGCGCGCGCTCCGGTCCTACCCAGGTGTGTGTTAAGAAATAATGATTAAAAAAAAAAAAAAAAAAAACTCCTCCAAAGCTAGAACTGCGAGCTGAGATTGAGAGAAACATCGGGCGGAGTGTGTGAGAAAGAGAGAGAGAGAGAGAGAAAATGTGTGTTTGTGTGACAGACAGAGAATGAAAGAGAGGGCGAGCGGAGGCTTTAACCCGCGGTTCTCCTCAGATTGCTACACCGGTGACAGTTATTGCGCAAAGCACAGCTGCCTCTGAGGCTGGTGCCAACTGCATGTTTAACAATTATTATTTTAGCCTGACGTCTCCTGGCTTCACTGCTTTACACCATTCACACACACACACACACACACACACAGAGCCCACTAATGCTGCTGATTCATTAGGCCTTGGTTTGGATTTGTTTCCAATCCCAAAAAACTAAACTGAACCATTTTAAATATTTCTTTAAATACACCTCCATTAAAATTTGAGACGTTGAGGCCTGGAAGGTGTGTAATAACTGTTGTGTGTGCAGTCTACATTTCTAGCTGTTTATATGTATTGTATGTGTATTTATTGTCTGCTTGTGTATATAATATGCAATATTCACCCTTGAGTTCATGACAGATTTCCCTTTCAGGAGACAATTACATGTACTCAATTATATTCTATATGTCAAATGATTTGCATAAAACAAACTAAAATCAATTCCCTTAAAAGAAGAACAAAAAAAACAACAACATTTTGATCTAATATTATTTAAGTCCACTTACCAAATGCAGCATCGATGTCTCAGCGGCATAAAACTGAGTCCTCTGGTTTTTTCACTATTGATGTTCTCTGGTTAAGACAGTGAGGAGGAAAAAAAAACAGAAAAGGATGTAAAACAAAGAATCTCTCAGCATAAGAGTTAAAAAGGAAAAAATAAAATAAAATAACAGGCCTAAACCAAGCAAAACCCCACATGGTATTCAGTAGAGTCTGGTATTAACCAGCTATCTGTGCTGTAATAAATTCTCCTCCAGCCTATTGAAAGACAAATTGGCCCTATTGTGCGCAGTGGAGTGGACTGCAGGCTGAGGCACTTCACCAATCCCGGGATAAGGTGGGCCTCTGACACGCTGTCATTATCATGCAAATCATAAAAGCCCCGCAATCAAGTGTGCAATCTTGAGCCCACGTTTCTTCTTTCCTTTTTTTTATTTTATTTTATTTTATTTTTTTTCCCTGCTCATATTTTTAAGGCTTTCATAACCAGACGCTGTCATTTTTTTTCTCTTCCTGTTTGTTTCTGCAGCGCTGGAAGGACAATGACATCTAACGGTATATGACGCGCTTTGTCTGAGGCTGACAGACCCCCCCCCCCCACCACCACCACCACCACCACCTCTCCCCCTCCCCACCATGGCCCACAGCTTACCTGGTGGTGGTCGATGTTGAGCACCGTCAGCGGCGTCCTGTTGGGGTTGGAGGCTGCCGGCGGGCAGGTCCGCTGAGGCGGCTGCTTCTGCAGGGAAGGGTGCGTCTCCAGAGCCAGCTGCAGGTCCAGGATGTAGTCTATGACATGCTGGAGGATCTCCACTTTACTCACTTTCTTGTCCTGCGGAATGGTGGGCACCAGGCGCTTCAGGCGGCTGTAGCAGTCGTTCATGTCGTACTGCAAGCAGAACAGGTCCTCCTCTTCCATCCGGCACCGGGCGATGTTCAGGCTCTGCTTCGACAGATAGTGCAGGGAGAGCTGGCTGCTGCTGCTGCTGCTGGAGGAGGAGGAGGAGGATGAAGAGGAGGAGGAGGAGTCCTGGGGGTGGACTGGAGTAACAGCCTTCATCTTAAATAACCCGACGGCTCTCGCGCGGAGGCAGCGGCGACAGTGAAACAATAAGAACCCGAGCAGGAGCCGCTTCTGACACGGCAGCGACGACAACGAGAAGCTGCAGAAGACCGAGCGTGAAGCGAACCCAGAGGCAGGAATTCTGCTCTGTCAACACATCCCGCGAAGCCCTCCGGTTCCTCTCACTTCAGCAGGCGCGCAATGAGCGCAGTGAATAGACTTGGTTCATTTATAGAGGAGAGGGGAGGCGCCAAGGCGAGCAGGCTGACGGATCAGGGAGAGGAGCTGGTCAATCACCGGCAGCCCGCTGCCCACCGACCCGACGGCGGAGCCGAGAAAAAGGCGTGTCTCTCTCGCTCTCTCTCTCTCTCTCTCTCTCTCTCTCTCTCTCTCTCTCTCTATGCGCGCGATGCGGTGGGCTGCCTATCCGCTGGAGGTGTGTGTGTGTGTGTGTGTGTGAGAGAGAGAGCGAGACAGAGAGAGGGAGAAATGGAAAGGGAGACAGAAAACAAACCGATCCGACTGAGGAGAGAGGAGTGCGGCTGTTCCAGTAGCGCACTATAGATTATAGGGTAGAGTGTGAAGAAAAGCGGAGCTCCGTGTGTCTGTCCGGAGGAATCCCGCAGCGCGTCGTTCACACTTCCACACCGACGGGATTCAGATCAGCAGCTTTTTAAGTGCCCAGACTTATTGATGCGTAATTACGCACAGCCACGTTCGCATTCATCACTGCGACAGTGAAACACCTGCACGACCAGACAGGCCGGGTTGGGTCAAGTTAGCAAATGTCTGTCAAGACCAAAAATTACAGCAAAAAGAGTAAAATAAACGTCACGTTTGCGGCTTGCTTTCGAAAAAGTTATCTCGACTTTCTTCACCGTGAAGTTTTCTGTCATTTGCACCATTCTACTCAGGTATATCATTCTGAAGAATTGTTTTTTTTTTTCTTTTGCATGTTTGACTTGGATTTAATATGACGTATTCGAAAAATTAAAAATTCTTGACCTTTTCGTTGACTTTATATAAAACAATTTAAAATGAAATCAAGCAAAAGTGAAGTTTTAAATCGTCCAACTGTCGCTCCTCCATCTCTGTTGTTCCTCCAACATTCCTCCGCCTCTCTCCTCCCTCCCTCAGCCGCTCACTGAGCGGCCCCGCCGGCCAGACTGCCTGGCGCCACGCAGCTTGTCTACCATTCACACCAAACTTTTCCTCCTTCCTTTCCTTCTCTCTTTCCTCCTTTCCTTCCTTTTTCCTGTCAGGCCACAGTGCAGTAAAGCTGGCACCCGGCTCAGCATCCCTTTCAGGTTTAAATGGGATCCACCACATTCGCTGCTGTCATGAGTAGTGGAAGGCCTAAATGGCTTTAAATTGGAACTTTATTATCATAAACTTTTTCAGCCTTTTCTCCTACGTCTTCCTCTGGCTGTCGCCGCTTTCCGGTTGCCATGGAAAGTCGCTGCTCTGCTCAGCCGTGTGTGTTTGTTTCAAGGAGACCCTCAGAGGAATCTGTGGAATGAGTGGTTGATGGTAAGCCTTCCACCAGTAGCATGTAGCTCAGACTGTCTGCAGCAGGAGGATGATGGTGGAGGGCTGAGAGGAAGAACAGTGGAGTGGATCTGTGGCGGTGACTCACTCAGAACATTTGTCTCCGAGCGATAACCGTGATAAAACATCAGATTTCTACTAGATTCATCTTGTGATTTTTAGAATGCTACAGCTAACGGGGTTGTTTCCCCTTTTTGTGAACTGATTGATTCATGTGGTTAGTTGTTGTTTTGGGGGTTTTTTCTAACAAAGATAACCCCTTTGCTCTCTTCTGCCGTAGACGAAATGTTCTGTGTTAGCTAGTTTGAATCTCAGAACTGTTCCAGGATCCATACAGCTCCGTGGAGAATCTTTGACACATGCGCTTCACTTGTTTTCTCCCTCTTTAGCTCAAGCTGTCTGCCTGGACGGAGAGCACCATGAGTTCCTCGACTGCTTTTCTGATTAATTAAGTCCTTCAGTTTGTAGTCCAGGTATGTTTCAAGATGGTGAAACGTTCAAAGCTTGTTTGAAAACCTGCCCCTGCCCCCTGACCTCTCTGCAGTCCATGTTCTTTGGTCTTCATCGTGCTGTTGTTTACCTCAAGTTCTCTAACAAACCTCACATGTCAACAGACAAACTGAATTTTTTTTACACCCAGATATATTTGTACATTCAGGAAGGAGTCTGCTTCTCGTGCACTGGGTTTTATTTGGTGCTTCAGAGTAAAAGGTGGCTGGATAAAAATATTCTTTGTTTGTGTCAAAGCCGTGGATCATTTCCCCAACACGTCACACGTATTTGCCAAATGTGTGTTGGGTCAATTTTAAAACAACGCCAGGCGACGACGTCGTCTTTTGGTCATAAGCAGGAGCTACAGCAGCGTCCTTTTGTGGAGCTTTGACTGTAGGACGTGGAGTCAGAGTTAAGAGTGTTGGGATTGTGATGCGATGCGCTTCACTGACAGACTTACTTTCAGAATTTCATAATCATGATGCTTGTTTACGTCCAGTCTGTCCTCTTCTTGTGCAGATGTTTGACGCGTGTCTCACATCAACGTTGAAAAAGTGAGATAAAATGCGATGCGACTGTTCAGCCTTGAGAACAATCGGACACGTATGCGATTTAGTACCACATATGGAAGTGGCGCAGATCAGCTTTTTTTTAAGTGAAAAGATCAGAATCAGATCAGACTGCCGTGGAGAAGTCAGTTACGGGCCATATATGGACAAAAATAATTTGACATGGGTGACATTCCTGCGTTGTGTGAACGTAGTCACCGTCCTGACGTCCTCACAGATTTGATTGAAGCTGCTTCTGTCTGGCAGGATCTATTAGAAAAACACTGGAGAAAATGTAATAGATTATCAAAACCTAACAAGAGAACAGCTGACAAGAGGGAGTTTTGTTGTGCCTCGGAGATAACCAGACCTTAGAGGAACCTTATTTGCTACATTTGGCGTCATTTTCAAGGTTGATCACAGCCAACCTTGTTGGAAGCACCTTGCTGTGACCTCTGTGTGGTACTTTGACCCTTTGTGCTCAGTAACCTTCTTATATTTCTACTCTTGCTTGTTTTAACCGTGTCCTCTGTCACTGGTGTGTAAACCATCCAAAGTTTACCACAAGGAAAAATTCGGAGCTGCTCAGAACAAACATTTTAATCGTGTGTTTGGATTTCTTTTTTTTTTTTTCTTTGCTCGTGTTCTGTTGCGTTTGCTCTGCTGTGCTTCCTCTCTGTTTATTTCTCTAAACGGGGTTTGTTCCGACACCACTTCCCCAAAGGCTTACAGTTGCAGTGACATGGGATTCAGGCCTGGTAACCAGAGCCTCATTAGCTTAGCAGACAGGTGATAACCTGACAGGTGAAGCTTTCTTTGTTGTGGCTACACCGGCTGGAGGCAACAAACAGAATCTGAAACACAGCTGGCTCCTGTGAGCACACGCCCGGGCCAGAAACTCAGCCGAAGAGAAGTAAGTGTTGCACGAGACAGAATTTCATCAGGATCCTCTTGTGGTGTGCCTTTAATGCAGCAACTATGAGCAAAGTGGAAATTGCATGATGCGCACATCTGTGTGAGAGGTTTTCCTGGGTGGTGACATTTCCACACTTTCAGGAGAGCTAGCACCTCTCAGTCTCATGTGACACCAGTGACAGTAACATCAGATCATGCTGGATGCTCTTTTCATGGGTAAACGCCGTTCAGACAGCAGGATTAGTTGGTATTAAAATGAGAACTGAACGCTTTCCGAAGGAGTTTTTGACCAAAGAGTTAACATTGAATTGTATCTAAAGTATCGTTTTGTGCATATCAATAAATTAAAAGTGAAACCTGTGTTCCTCTTGTGTGTCACTAACTGTGTTTTCATCACAAATGTTTGCAAATCTTTGTCTAAAATCTGGAAAAAAAAAACAAAAGAAAACACAAGTCCAAAATTGTAGCGTCTTATTCAGCCATTGAATATACTTGTTCTCTTATACTTGTGAGCGACTTCGTATGCAGCGTTTTGTTACTGTTGTATTTACTTTTATAAAGTGTTTGTCCAACAGGGAGCTGCTTAGCAGGCGCTGAGGAGGAATCACACAAATAAAAAGAAAGTGAATTTCTGTATTCTGGCATTTTGTTTGAGGCGACCTGTCTCTGTGAAGAAGCATGGGGGTGATGGGTTGTATTGGATTGCTGTTGTGGTCCATCTTGCTGACTACTAACACCTCACAATAATGACAAACGTCAAAGGAAAGTGACGTCAAAGTGGCTGTTCCCACTGGAATCAAATCCGAGACGATTTGATGCGAGTCGGATTCAGGACCACATGTGTAAGTGGCTCAGATCTGACTGAAAAGAATCAGATATGGGCCTCATATTCATATGAGGCCCATAACTTCCTCGTTTCCCACGTGGTCACATCAAACGCTCCTGACCTGGCGTTTTGGATGCTCACACACTTCTGCTCCGTCCTGTTTGCACTAAAAACTGTGGAGAGACCCAGCCTGACCTGAGAACTTGACCCCCCTCAAAAAAAAAAAAAAAAAAAAAAATCAGATTCGGACCTTATCTGACCGCAGTGTGAACGTAGCCAAAGCATCAAAGTTGAAGTAGGTGAATTTTCTCAACTGAGCTGATTAGACTGACCTTGTTTCAGTTAGTTTTGTTCTGACAAAAATTACACATGCATGTTAAAGATAAAGTTCTATCCTGTCTGAAAGCCTGTAGTGCAGATCTTAGGAAAATCTGAAGGAACGTCACCGCTATTAGAGTCTGTGCTGCGTCTTTGCTTTGGGTGTTGATGACATCCAGTAGTCATGTTGTACCTGACTCATATCGGACCCAGTGTCATGTCTGCCACTGACGGCTTTGTCTGCTTGACCAATTTTGCTGTACAACATAATATCTTTTCAGAAGTGAACAAACTGGTCGTCTGGTTGTGGTTTTGGTGGGAAAGAACCGTCTCTCCAGCTTCCATCAGCAGCTGACACAGTTTAACCAGTAGCCTGTAAATAATCCCCAACAGCTGGTCTGTCTGGTTTGTGATGAGTGGTGACACAGGTTTTTTATTATATATATATATATATATATATATATATATATATATATATATTATTTTTTTTTATTGAGGACTGTATCAGGTGTCTGAGGGCTGTCTGAAGACAGATTTGTCCACGTTCCGTCTCAAGCGAAGCTTTTCGTTGCTCTCTCCAGGTGACACAGTTTGCACAACATGTCTTATTCCCTGATGGCCTCCAAGCTAAACACAACAGCTCTGTGTGTCATTTACACAGGTGCATTCACTGTTTACACTGCACGACCTGAGTAACCATCCACACGCTCACACACCTCCTTGCAAACACACACATACACACCCCCACGCCCCCACACTTACACACAGATGCAAGGTGAGTCACCAACAACATATGTTGACATAAATATTAAGAAAACTTAAGGGATTTATTTTAACAGAATGGAAATGTTGCGTTAGAAGAAAAACCTGTGAGCCCCCCTCCCAGGTGGACTGCGTGCCACTCCACCTGTGGTGTTTGAGTTTAGTGGCGATGATCTATTTTCATATTAAGTGCGCTAAAAGTAGGAGCTGTGTTCTGGGCCACACTCATTTAGGTCACCAGCAGTTCAGTCAAGTCTAGAAGCATTATTCACTGCTGTCTCGTCGCAGCCAATGGGAGTTTTTACTTTTTTTTTTTTTTTTGCACGAGTCCCCCAGCTGCTGCTTTCACTTCCTCGTTTCCCACGTGGTCACATCAAACGCTCCTGACCTGGCGTTTTGGATGCTCACGCACTTCTGCTCTGTCCTGTTTGCACTAAAAACTGTGGAGAGACCCAGCCGAACAAATGTGTTGTGTTGAGTGTGTGTGGGTGCGCGCGTGTGTGTGTGGGTGTACGCTCTTTGTGCTGGAGTGTGTACAGGAGTGACAACAGGTGCAGCTTTGTTGCATCCTGTTGTACAGCTGCTGCCCTGCTTGTTGTTTCCTCTGTTAGCATCAGAAGCTAAACTTCTGGCCTGTTTCAGGTGCGTCTCCAACATAGCATGTAACCAGCTATCAGTAGCAGCATCTGATTGATTTTACCGTCAGCTGAACACTCGCTGCCTTTGGTGATGATGCTTTGATGGTGTACATTTGGGTTTAGACCAAAGTTTAAGAGAAGCCCAGGTTTTCTATTGTAATTTTTTTCCTTTTTTTTTTTTCTTTTTTTCTGAAACACATCCAGAGTTATGTTTTACCACTGGTAATAATTTAATAGTGCATGACATCCTGTTTTTATTTTTAATGCCTGATCACATTCTAAACCGACACCAGAACATTAAAATAGTCAAACACACAACGTGCTCTCAGCAGTTTATAAAGGAAGGAAACGGCTGATCAGTGTCTTATTAAAGGACATTTTTCACATTTGTCATTTGTCTGTAGGAGGGGAATTGATGACACAGTTAAATATCCTAGGATGCCATTTCTAAAGTTCAATCTTCCAATCTTCAAAACATGAAGGTGCGATTGTGGTTATTTTGTCCTATTTAAAGGGTAAACTCGACATTCCAGCCTGTTTTAGTTATTTAAAACAGCCACAAATTTGAACCACAAAAGACCGTGCATTTACTTTCAAGAATGCTACTCAAGAAATCACTCATAAGCGTCACAGAATATTTGGAAACAGATTTATGTTGAAGTAGATAATAAGCGCTCCAGTACAAATTTATTTGACTACAATGTGTTAGCTAAAAACATTTTCATAACTCGAGGTTTCAAACAATTCAATCCAACGCCAAAAGCAGGAACTACTCCTTTTTGCGATTTCAAAATAAGAGTCTCAAACATAGATACAAGTGGGTGTCGAGCGCTGGCCAACTTCCTCATCCAGGATTGTGTAGTTTGTTGGATCTGATTCGTCAGTCAGAAGTCGCACGCTGACATCAACTGATCAGCTCTTTGTGAGTCGTCAAAAGAATCGTGAGAAAATATATCAAAACAGGGATTTCAATGTGAAAGATACGTTTGAAGGAGAGGGATGCATTACTTTCCAAGAAGTGTTTGCACTAAGCTTAACTGAGACAGGCTTGATGAAGGATGTCTTATAAGAATCAGAATTAAAAAGTGTTGGATGGGAATAAAAGGTTCATACTCCACAACCGAAGTGTCTTTAGGACGAACAGATGACAGCAGTGGTGTCCGAGTTAATCAGGGACTTGACCTTTGACCTGCAGGGTCATTGGGAGCTCCGTGGTGACAGCATACAGCTCATCTGTTAGCGTTCTTATTGTTGATGTCACGAGGAGGCATCTGATTTATTAGACGAATGAACACTTTAGGATCAGGGTAGCATTTTTATATTTTTTTAATACTCTACAAGTGATCTTCATTCTAAATTTGGTTCTTAAAACAGCAACGAATAGATTCTATTTCAGTCATTAATAAAACAAAACCATATTAATCTACATCCTTTAATAAGAGGAATGTTTTCCTGTTTATTTTTCCCTGTGGAATGAGAAATTCCATCGTAGACCCTTTGGTCCCTTTTCAGTGGGAAAAGTTCCCATAGCCAGCCTCATAATCTACATGGGCTTTCTTGTCAGAATAAAAGCCCTTCCTTTCACTGTGCCCTTCCTGAAGCCTCCCACTGCAGTTCCCCCGACCCCCCAGCTCCTAACCTCCCACTAAACTTTTTTTTTTTTCCTAGAAGAATTTTAAGGAGGAATGTCTTTCAACACATTCGACCACGCGCCCCCAAAGCTCTGCCGCAAACATGTTCCCACTGATTCTCTCAAAGAATTAATTGCTCCAAATAATCTCACCATCTGGTCGCGGAGGTCCGTACTTACGAGGCTGCTTACATAGCAATGGTTAGTGCCTATTCAGATGTCTGCAGTGCTGCTGTGGTACAAAAAAAAAAGAAGAGGGAGAGAAACACTGAGAGGGAAAGTGAAGCTCGCGAGGAGGCTGAAAAGAGGAGGTAAGGACAAAGACCACCATCTGCTCCTTGTCTTTCTTGTCAGCGACCCTGGACGCCAGCGCAGGCCTGGCATCGCTATGATCCAACGACAGACTCAGAGCTGGAATGTTTTTCACAGACTAGATGAAGAGACAGACGAGCACATCCAGAGGGAAACAAGGAGTCTTTCACTTTTATCCTCCACCAGAAACGCTTCGCTTGTCCACACTAATCCATATTTTGCGCAAGCGTTTGAAATGTAGCGGAAAATAAGGTGAAAATTCAAATCGCACACAAGCTAAGAGATCGACATCTTAATGCTCATGTAATTGACTGAACATGTGTTAGCGTCAGGGTAGCTGTGTTTTCATTAGTCATGAAACAAAATAAATTTGCTACATGGAAACAGGAATTTTGAAAAAACAGTTTTTGTTAAAAGTTTTTCCGTTAGGACGAGGTGGTATTTGGTTGTAGTGAAATAATGAATTTTGTAAAACTGCAATGGAAACACTTTTTTTGCATCACAAGAGTCACATGATCAACAGCTGGATGGAAAAAACGACAAAGAAGGCGACAGGAAGTAATAGGATGATGGCTTATTTTCTTTTTTTTTTTGAACAATGTGCAGCTGGTTTCACCAGAACTGTTATTGTTAAGCGTTGAACCCATTGCTCTTCCCTAAAATCACAGATTACATTTTCCCATAAACGCCGTGGGGTTTGTCGCTCCAACGCCTGAATAAGACAGCAATGCCGCCTCTGATGGCGAATAGATGACGAGCGTTGGCACCATGGCTGAACTATGACTATATGTCACGTAAAAGTTTACATCCGTCGCTATCGTGATTTTTAATGACTTATCGAGTCAACAAGCTGATTCATACGTGTTTCTTTAAATTTAATTTCTTACTTCATGGAAACACTGCAAATGCAAAATTGTGGTTTTTCGACATGAGCAGGATATCGAGAAAGATTTTCCCACGTTTGTTATGGAAACACACTTGTTATAGTCCTGTCCCGTGAGCCATTCCTCCAGCTCTGCGATTCATATCACCAAGTTAATGTTCACATATTCAGGAACTAAAACCAAAAGCTAAAACGACTCAAAATGTTTTTACCAGAAGGTTTTCCTTCTGCTGTAGTTCCGTGAGCAGCGTGTGGGCTATTTTTCTCTACTTGCTTTCTGAACGTAGAGACGTCGACATGTGTCCCTTACCAGGGAGCCTGTTCATTGTGTCCAATCTTGATCACCAGCTTTGCTGGCTCCAGTGACACTTCTGAGAGAAAAAATGCCAAGAATGTTGGGGCCAACTACTCCATTAGCATGAGAATTGAACAGGCAGCTCAAGTGTACTCACCCCCACGCATTTCTGTTTTTGCTTTTTGCAGTTGAAGGGTCACTGCCCCATAAAGTTCATGAATTTAGAATAAACATTTTGGTTGTGACATGCTCTCAATATAAATATTAATTTTTAGCAGCTTTAGATGTTTTGTCATCACTAAAGCCAATTTTTTTTTTAAAAATTTAGTTTCTCAAAGACTTATTAATGAGAAATATTAAATGATGATTACAAGTGCATACATAAGTTGACATAAACCTTCAGACTTACCTTTTCTAAGGTATTATGGTGGCAGTATTATGTATTTTCCAGGCACATGTTGCCATTTTATAGCACAATTAAGTAACCATGTTGCAAAAATGCTGTATATATTAAATATGACCTAAAAGAAATTTGACTTTCGTAACTTAACGTATTGAAATTGGGTCTCTGTCTCTTTAAAAA
Source organism: Girardinus metallicus (assembly GCA_903067095.1). Lineage (NCBI taxonomy): Eukaryota > Metazoa > Chordata > Actinopteri > Cyprinodontiformes > Poeciliidae > Girardinus > Girardinus metallicus. Next base: position 1,471 of record CAEGAE010069081.1, on the reverse strand, counting down.
CTCCTTTTCTTTCTTAAACTCTGCCTTCAGAAAGTCATCACAACATGGCTCCTATATTAACCCTTTAACAAGATTTTTTTTTACCAGCGTTGCTCTGAGAAGTAGCTCCTGACCTCAGCAGATGAACAGTTCCACCAGATGTTTGCTAATTGCTGCTGGCTAGTCTGAAGGAGCTGAGGAGAGCTGCAGAGGAGGGCTGCTCTGTGAGGCGTTTTGGCACAGGTGAATGGTTGCCATGGGAGATTAAAGTATTTCTCAAACTTGCATGAAAGAATCAAGGCAACACTCCAGGTGTGTTTGTGATAAGGGAATAACGTTGTTTCCATATGCTTGCTCAGGACGAGGAAGTCAGTAGCTGCATTTCTGTTACAAATGTGCACAAAACTTTGTTGATATTCTGCTGATGTCGAAAAAGTACAGTATTGCAATTTCCATGTTTTCAATCAATAAGATACACAACTTATTCGCATATGAATAAGTTTGTTCATCTGAGTCATTAAAAACGTGTCGCGCTGTCAGCCTCCTACTACTTCCTGTCGTCTTCTTCGTGGTTTTGCACCAGTTGCAACATCTGGTTCTTGATCATGTGACTCGTGTGATGTTAAGAAGGTGTTTCCATTGAAGTTTTGCAAAAATAAATGGCCAAAAAAATCACCTCATTTTAGCAGCAATACTTTTTATTATTATTATTATTATTATTATTATTATTATTATTATTATTATTATTATTATTATTATTATTATTATTATTATTATCAAAAAACAAGATTTATTTTTTAAATTGGTGTTTTTCCATTAGGGAAATTTATTTTCCAAATATCAAATTGTGGAATTATGTGGTCAATGGAAACGCAGCTAGTGATTCTATACAATTGACTTGGGCTCTTCTGTTGCTCTGTACGAAGACATCTGTCAAAGACAGTTTTGGGTTAAAGTTTGACTTGTCTTTTAAGGGAAAGTTAGCCGTTTAGAACCTTGTTTACTAACTGCATATTGGGTTAAAATCACATGAAATGGCATGCTCCTCAAAGGCTGATGGGAACACTTTGTTAGGAATTTTGAAAATGTGACTCCAAGTGAAAAGAAAAGTTAATGATTACAAAAACACAAACAAAGGAATGGTAATGAAGACTATAATCCTAACAAAAGTTCAGATGAAAGAAATAAATTCCAGTCAATGCAATTCTACTATTAGTTGCAAACCAAGGAATCTATTGGAAAAATTGACTTAACTCTTATACACACCTGACATATTTCACACATTTCCTGCCAACTGCAGTGCTTCTTGTCTGATGGATTGAATGCGCAGTGGGACTTGCGATGTATTTTAAATTGTGAATTTTTAAGTCAGCCTAATTTTACCTAATCAGATGGTGCACACACACACGTATATATATATATATATATATATATATATATATATACACACACACACGTATATATATATATATATATATATATATATATATAT
>CAEGAE010069073.1:0-30428 GCA_903067095.1 Girardinus metallicus | reverse complement strand
ATTGTTGTGTTACCATGGCTACAATATGGTGTAATCTTTGTGTTTGAATTGGGTTTGTTCATAAATACATCACAGCATCGACGGACTGGCATAGGGGCTACGGGGGATTCCAGGTAGATTCCAGGGGATTCCAGGTAGATTCCAGGGGATTCCAGGTAGATTCCAGAGGTGCGCATCGCATGAGCTCTTCATGCAGTGCCAGCCCGAGGTAATATGGGGCCTTAGACAGATCTATAAACAGTCTGGGTCTGTCTAAGGCCCCATATTACCTTGGGCCAGCACTGCATGAAGAGCTGCTGCGATGCGCATCTCTGGAATCTACCTGGAATCCCCTGGAATCTACCTGGAATCCCCCGTAGCCCCTATGCCAGTCCGTCGATGTTTTGGGGACATTTTGATTCATTTAATTGTGGCATTTTGTTTGTCTTTATGCTGCTGTTCTAATTATTGCTACAGTATTTTTTCTGATGTTTATCTTGTGAACTCTAAATGCTCTGGGCTGAATCTTCCTTTAACACTTGAGGTTCTGCAATAACTTCTATTTACAGCCGAGAACCTCCAGCCCAGATCCCGTCAGCAGAGGCTTTAACCCGCCTGGTAGGAACGTACCACCTGGTGCCACCTGGTACCACCTGGTACCGGGGTTCTGAGCTGCGTCTCGACTCGCGGTGACAGTCGCAGTACCTTGTCTTATATCAGGATGTCTGATATATAGACAGACATTCTTTCTATCTGTCGGTGGGACCGACTCAGACTGCCTGTAGTGAACCGGGCTTTTAGCAGCCTGACTAAGTTAAAGTCAGAAGTTTCTCTGCAGCCGAAGCTTTTCTGTGTTTAGGGGGGAGGCGGGTTTTTTCCCTCTATTGCGAGGACAATTATGTAAATATAAATAAAAACAGTTTTTCTAACGTCAACATCAAACCTACGTTTTTATTCATAAACCAGTGTATAAAAAAATATTCTTGCCCATAATTTGTTAGACAGGGGGCACAGATCCCCTCCCCCTCCTCACCATGGTGTCTGAACAACATGGAGGCTCTGAGAATCATTATTAGACTGAGGGCAGCCAGACTAGTTTATTTTGCTAAATTATTATATTTAGCTAAATATTATTGCTGAGGGGCACAAGCAGGCCTTCTGACATACAGATTAAACAAAAATTAAAATAAAAAAAAAAATAATAAAAAAAAAACTCAAACAGGGCACTGGGGGCATCAAGGATAAAAGGGACAGGGGCTCAAGCCACCTTCGCCCCCCCCTCTGCACGTGCCTGGGGCCGGGTTAATTTTTCAATCTGCTTCAAAACAAAAGAGATTTCTAACTTGTCATTGTTTTTTGTTTTTTCTTTTTCACCAAATACTTTTCAACGACATAACAGAGAAACGAAAAGCCTAAAACTTGATGAAAACCCAGAAAAAAACAGTCAGGAGCTGAAAAGAAATACAAACACACCATCTTTTTATTCACGGTTTTGTACATTTTCCAATGTACAACTTTTTTATCTCTCACTAAAAACTGATATATTTATGACAGTTTCGGGCAACGCTGAATATTTTGTTATGGTCCATATATCTTAAAAATGTTGTTTAGATGAAACTGTTGACTGATCATGGAAAGAAGGGAAATCAACACTTTACACTCTCACATCAGAGCAACACACTTTGCTCTTGTAAAAAGCTAAATAAAAACAGAAACATGTTGGAGATCTTACTCTGTAAGCTGTTCAAAAGTAACACCTGGAAACTTAGAAAACAAAGTTACATCCTTAATCACCTTTTGTGTAACAGAGTAAAATCCTCACTCTATTTCAGAGTTTGCCTAGAAGGAGCACGTTTTCATTAATGTTTCTGTCCTGAAAGTTAATCCAACTTCTTGAGACAAACAAATTTTTAGCATTTTTGTCTTGTGGCAGGATTACTGTAGTGCACCATTTTAGAGATTGGCGATGATGATATCTAGGACTGTTAGTAGCCATTTGGGCGCAAAAGCAGAAATGCTTAAGGTATTTTTCAAAATGTTTCTCTTAAATAAGGAGCAAGAAGAGTGATTTTAAGCGAGATTAAAATGAGGAAAATATAATGAATGAATTGTAACAATAGTTGTGTTTCCATTACAATATGTGCAAAATGGACAACATTCCACCAGTTTAAAAATAAAATAAAATTTTACAATTGCAGTATTTCTATTAAATAAGAAACAATTAAAATCACACATGAATACATTTGTTCATGTGATAAGTCATTATAAAACATGGCTTTAACATTACAAGTTGTTCATGACGAGATGTTATGTAATGTGAAAAAAGTGTTTCTACTGCAGTTTTACAAAAATAAACCAATTTACGGCCAAAAAGCCACCTCATCCTAGCGCCAATGTTTTTTTAATCAAAAAAACTTATAAATTACACATTTATATGGTCAATGGTAATACAGCTAGTGAGTGTAACACAGAATTATTACTTATCCTCTAAAATTCAGTTTGAATAAGAGATTTTTGTGTCGTTATCACATGTACGTGTTTGATGAAAGCCCCTAAAAATAAGAATCATAAAATGTTTTGTTTTCCTGGGGAAGATTCACTAGGAGGAGATTTTAGTCGTTAGACGGGCAAAGCTGGTAGAAACAAAACCCAAAAGCACTTGCAGCTGTAGGAGCTGTTTTCAAATTCACATCCTGCTACTTGGATTTTTATTTGCAAAAATGATTCACACATCAAACTTAAAAGACCTAAAAGAGCAAAGTTTCTCTGAAAACAATCAGGTAGCCCTAAATCCATCCACCTCCTGATATTTTTTTGTAGCTATAAAACACTGTCCTTACAGTAAAACATGAGTATATGTTGGAAAATTACTTTTAATTATTGGTTGTCAAAGCATGAATGGACTGACATGTGGTGACAGCTAATAATTATACCAGAACAAAAATGTCTGATATAAAAAGATCAAAAAGTTCAAAAATGCAAAGAAGCCAAAGTTCAAACGAAAGCTCCAGAAAGGACCTTTTAAAAGATTACATGAAAGTCTTGCTGATTGCTATGAACAGCAAAACATGAACGAGATCTCAAGATGTTTGCACATCACTGGAAACTGGCAAACCAGTTGCTTTTCATGGGGACACTGACGGTTCTTCTGTTATAGCTGCTTTTCAAGATATTAGACACAAGAAGCTGCATCTGAAGCTAACCCTAACCCATGTTGCAAACTAACAGGATTCAGTCATACACATAAATCAGTGCATAATAAAGCAAAAGAGATGCTTGGTTTGATTTTTACTTTAACTGGACTTTAGGTTAGGGGCAGTAAGGAAATGAGTAAATGGGAGAGAAATGGTTTTTTTTATGTTAAGATTTGTTTTTAAAATTCAATACAGATTCCATCAAATTACCCAAAAGCAGTGGGTAAATTGTCTCATTGTGGAAACTATCACATATTATGTAAGAAATTCAAATTAGTTTCTTCATATTGCAAGACTGTAATATTTTATCTTATTTCCAGGAGATATAGGGCGCAAATCTTTCACCCGCAATGCTGACGTTAAATAACATCACAATGAGACTTAAAGAACTGTTCGAGGTTCTCAAAAGTGTGAGCTGAACTCATGAACTGAAAACTGTACTAACATTTCTAATTATGAAACAAAAACAAGAGTCTGACAGGAGCTGAAGTTGTTTTACAAGACAAAGTGGTAGAGGCACCCATCTCTTCTCATTCTGCAGCGCTGCTCATCACATCTGGGCACAATATGCATGCAAATCCCGAGTGTCAAGGGAGGACAAGAGATTTTAAGTGAACCTTATGTTACAGCAGATGGGCCATCCACAACATCATAACTGGAGCTCAAGTATATTTAATGGAGCTTCATATGCAGAGCAGATCTAATTATGCAAACAAATACCAGTCAACTGGGAGTTATCTCGCTGACAAGCCAAGCACTGTGCCTTAAGAACTACAGCTACACACAAATAAACTGTTAGCATTATTTATGGTGCTGCATATCAATTCAACACTCCTGCTGAGAAGTCTCCGGCTACAGAGATGACCTTTGTCCAAACCTAAGTGCTCTGGAGGAAACCTGACGGCACACAAGCCTCTAATCCTCACAATAATTTATCAAGTGCAGTAAAATGTCATTACAGCCAAAAACAATAATTTAAACCTATGATGATTAGGGCAAAAGGCAGAGGGGAGTCTGACGCTGCCGACGTCTCTGGCTTGATTAATGTCCTTTTGTTTTCTTAATCTGTTTACTGCCTTCAGTAATTATTACCTGGTGCCAGGAAAATACAGGGGACACTTGGACTTGTTGGCTCATAATTATCATCATGTCATCAGCGTAGGTGTTTATTACTATTATGTTTCATTATTTCACCCTCGCAAAACTGCAGAACAACCAAAACCTTTTACATTTTGTTGTTTATTTTATTTTCCTGTTTCAATTTAATTAAATGAAATACAGTTAAGCCTGAAATCTTCATGCACTGTAAAAACATAACCTCCCTGTCTGCTAATATATCAAGCTAAACACTTCTTAATTTAGGCTGGTCAGAAATAAAGTTATTTATTTTTACCAGAAACAAGGATGATTTTTTTTTTAGCTTCTTCAAATTCAGGAGTTTGCATAAACTTTCCTTATGATTTAATGGAATTCCCAAAATTTTCAAAAGCTTCTCCCAATAGTTTGGTGGCAAAAGTAAATGAAGTCCTAATGAGTCAATTCTCAGTCTGAAATTTAGTCTTTCTTGCTTTCCAACATCAAGTTTAGAGAAATATATTTTAACAATATGGCTGGAATAAGGAGCAACTGAAGTGGTAGAGATTCTGCATGATAAATTTGATTAAATAGACTATAAATATTATTATTTTATAAAATCAGTGTTTAATAAAATATTGTTTAAATATGCAATTAATATGTAAAACAGTATCAACGTTTTACATATTAATTGCATAATAATATCTAATATGCAATTATACATGCATAATAATGTGTCATTAATATGCAATTAATGACATTATTATGCAGTTTCAAACACTTACGTTTGAAACTGCATAACACTGGTAATTTGCATTTAAAATGTTTTCAATTTAGTTGATGAAAAAACTAATGAAAATAAAATTCATATGGCTGCTTTGGACCCGCATTTTTATAAACACTTTGATGTAGAAACTTAAATTTAAATGAATATAAAGGGTTTTTATGTGCAGAATGAAAACAGGATCCATTAGGTTTTCCAGAAGCCCAGTAATTCTCCATTGAGTGTTTTCAAAGGGAAAGAAAACACCACCACCATAGTTTGGGTTGTAAAACACACTTTGCTAGTATTAGTGTATCCCTCCTGTATGATAAGAGTTCACCAAGCAGCTGTAGTCTGCAGAACAATTAAAGGTAACAGTAAGACTGGATACCTTTACTGTTTCCCACTGGTAGCTAAGAGCAGATAAAACCAAAACATGGCTGGAAACGGAAAAAACAATAAAACGTTTTAGTTTAAGTAAGAAATAAGGCATAAAAATTAATATTAAAATGCCAAAAGACATTAAATTAACAACAGACCTTGATATTATCAAAAGCAAACGTTTTAATAATAAAATGAAAGGATCAAGGTTGATGAGATCAGGTCTGCTAATGGCTTCAATGAAAAACAGGGGAAAAAAAATCTGTTATCCTTTTGCCATCTGTTTTAAATTTTAAAAACTCAAAATTAAACCTGTACAGGCAGGTTGTTTTTTTCTGTCTCTTTCAGCAGGATTATGTAAAAACTAGCAATTTAATTTCATAGGGGTCAGGCGTGCACAGTCAACCCAGGCAGCTTTTAAATTTCATCCCATTTCACTGAATTCAGCTAGGATTTAATAAGATGCTTTCAGTTTTGAAATACTGTTTTTTTTGTCTCTGTTGCGAAATGTATTTACCAAGTAGCTTGGAAATCAGATGTTTTCCTATACCTGTACTCAGTTTTCTGAACTTTATAAAGATTGGGAATAATCATAAAAATCCAGTTGCAGACCGTGTGTGAAGCGTTTTTATTAAAAATCCTACTCACCATAGCCAGAGGGATGATGGCCTGAATGTCCCGCTGCACCACCGTGAGCTCCGTCACGACCTTTTCTGAGTCTGGCACCGGGTTCTGTCCCTTGTAGTCGATGTTCCAGTTGATCCTCCTGGTCACCGAGAGGCTGGTGAAGTTCTCCATCTCAAAATCCAACTGCATCACCTCCACGTTCCCCAGCACATCACTGCCAGATCAATAAAAAAGAAGAAAACACACAAAGCACAGTCAAAAACATTTTTATGACAAACTCTGCAGACCAGTAGAAAAAACCTTGATCTTTCTGGAAAGAGAGTAGAGTAATAATTAGCAATATTGTTGAGTAGAAAACATTTAAAAGTTACTATAAGAGAATGGACTTCTATAGAGTGCCCAAAATGAAGAAGAAAATATTAATGTGCACAATAATGTGGACCTATTATTCAAAACTTACACTTTGAACTTACCCAAATGAAAGTTTTCATACTTTCATTTCAACTACTTCCAAAAAAGCTTAAGCAGTTAAACTTATCTGGTTTTGGCAATAAATTAATGTTTCTTGTTTTCTGGAAAATGAGTTATTTCAAAAACATCCCTGCCACCTAGCAACCCCAACTAAGCCTGGCCCGTTACCTAGCAACCCAAGCTGAGTTGCAGCACATTTTGTCAGTTGTTTTACTGCTGTAGGAGGTGTACAATGGCTACTGGAAAAGACAAGAGTTTTGTTATTGACTCACTATTCAGAAACCACTTGATGTATTCTTGTTGGTTGTGCAGGACACGCCACTTTTTATTTTCAAAGCAGTTGTATAATTGTGCATTAGTTTGTCAGCATAAACACACAAACTAATGCCAGCAGCTGCTTATTTGGATTTAAAGTGATGGAGGCCGGAAAACAGCTCATCCTGAAAGGATTTGACTAGACTAAAATCTCACAACCTGACAATGATTTTGTGCAAAAAATGTAATGAACATGTTTTGTATAGACCAATCCTGACCTGTTCTTGGAAGCATAACAGGTCACCATTAAGTGAAGATTCATAGAGACACTTCTCTATCAGTCTGGTGTCTCAGAGTATCTTCAGTTTGTTGTCCCTCAGTGTGGAAAATTCAGGTGTTCTGGCAGCAAAGTGACAGGCAAGAGGAAGTGTGCACATTCAAGTCGGGGAATTCCACCAAAGTGTTTGACCTCTTGAACCAGGGGAACCCGCTGGAGCACGCAGAATAAAACTTTACAATCCCAGATGAAAACGAATGCTAAACCCCCTGAAACAACATCTGTACAACCTAACATCTGACTATGTCTAATTTATGTCATTTTTGTTCTAGGGTGTACTTACTTTATTACATTAAGCTGAGTTTTTACATATAAGAATGGCACTAAGGAGCTTAAGGTTAGGTTTTTAACCAATCTATCATGGTTTCAGATGAATCTGATTTCTTTAATATTTTGCAGGAGATCTGAGAGGATGGAAGACGTTTTTTTTCTCCTTTATGCATGAAACCACTGAGCTGTGGTTTGGTTCACCTTATCTACTCGTTTAAAAAAGTTGTCAAACCGTAAATGAACCAATGATTGGTTTTAAATGCAAAGATCTTTTTGTCGATAAACAATCAGCGCTCTTTAATCCTGGTTCAGTTTTACGTCTGTCCCTCTCACCTTTAGAGTCCCACCAACTGAAAATCCTGCAGGTTTTCTGCAAACTGTGCAAACCAATTTTAGATTTTCAGTTTAACTTTATTTTTGTAGATTTACGACATTACAAAATAGAAAACAAAGCTAATATTTTACAAATCAATAATTTGCCAATAAAGGGATAGGATGAATCCAAGGCTTACATTTGCCAACTTGATTCATAGATTCATCATTTTGCAATAATGACATATCTACTGTCCATATGTACAGATAAGTAAGTACATAAAAAAAGCTGAAACACATCAAGATTTTACTTTGCTTATCTCTTTAGCATGTTCAAATATTAAGCCTTGTAAATTATAGTTGCTAAATTAAATAATTTCTGAATTCCAGAAGGAAAACTTTTGTTCAGTGCTTAATAAATTATGTCCAATATTTTATATGCACAATGTTATTAAATTTTAAATGAAAAGTGTATCAGTTGGTTCACTTTATCACTTTATTAATAGGCATAATAGCTTCTTTTTGTGACTTTCTGAGCAACGTGATAACTACTGCACAATCAAGGAGGAGTAAGTATATGTATTATGTTTTATTTTAAACAATAATCCAATGGTTGTTGCAATTTTATTTCAAAAACATTCAATATGATGCTTCCAACTCAGTTTGTTGCCCAGAATGACACCTAACATGTTTTGGTGTCATAAACTGTTGACTTCAACTGCATCTTTGCAGCTATTTCTCGTTTCCTTTTCGATTTCAACTCCATCTTCGCAGCTTTTTCTCATTTCCTTGCAACAGGCGAAACCCCCCCCGTTTGTTCACCTCATTTTTACTATCGCAAAACACGCCGGTGATACAGGAGCGACCTGTTATCAAAAGCCTTCGCGCCGGTCCTGTAATCCCCGGGTTCAAGAGGCCTAACATTAAACTGTCTCGCCAGTTGTGAAGGGGCAAATTAATTCCCTCTCCGCTCCTGATGGGAGTCGTTCCGCCCAGACGTCACCTTTCACCGAGAGTGAAGCGCTCGCTGTCTGCTGGCTCACAAAAGCAGGAGCCCGCCCCCTGAATTCGGCGTGTGAGGCTTTTAATGAAAGCGAGATCAAACTTCGTAAGATCCTCCGCCTACACCGGGTTCCTCTCCCTGGAACATCGTGATGAGATCTCTGCCTATTTGTCTCGACATCACTCACTGAAAACAAACACCCCTGTCTGTCTGTGAGTCAGTGGAGCTGTCATCAACGCAGCCCACCGGAGGGGAGGCAGCGCAGGTACAGTCGCTCCACATGAGGCCGACTGGCTGTAAGCTGGGAGGGACAGTTAGAGGGCTCCTCTACCCAGGTGAAGAGTTCCTGAATCAGCATGAAAAGGATTCCTGCTTCAGAACGACTTAAACATCCACGTAAAGCTGACATCAGGAGTGCGCTCACACCAACCCTGTTCAGACCGCTTTAATTTAACTAAGCCTGTCGTGGTAAACTTAGCCTAGTATTTATTGTGATAAACGATAACATTGTTTTAAGACTACTTTCTAGTTCCAGTTCAAAGACCAATAGACTTTAATTCTGTAAAGAACAGATAACACTAGAATTTGGGGATAAAAAAAAATCTAAAATAAAACAAGAAAACAATAAAGACACTGCAAAAAACACAAAATCTTAGTTTCTCATGCAAATATTGTAGTTTACTTGAAGTAAGACAAAACTAACTTAAAAGTAGCTTTTCAGAAAGATAGGAGCTTGTTTTAAGCTAATAATGTATTACTATTGTAAGACCCATGTGACCTTTAAGTAAATAACTCTTGCTGTTATTTAAAACGTTTTTCCATTTCTTGCAAACAGTCTGTTTGCTTTTCATTAACATAAAAAAATGCTAGAATTTGTTTAGGTTACTCTAGTCAGCTGTACATTTCTTTTAATGCTATTTTTAATATGTGCACAGTGTTCTTTTCTCAGGTTGCCCCAGGCTCTTTTTTTGGATTTAGATATTTTTTTTTTTACCTTTGTGTGAATCTGTATGTTTCCCCTTCCTCTTGTTCCTGTGCTAAATTTCCCCACTGAGAGACAATAAGTGATATTTCTTTTCTATTATGTGCAATAATCTCCATTTCCTCCAATAAATTAACCTGCCTCACTGCCTCCTCTCCACTAACAGTCAGAGCATCTACCATCTACAATCAGATTTGATAAGTGATGAATAAACAAATTTATATTCAACCTAAGGCGGAAGAAAAAGAAAGATAACTTCATAGCAAAGGGCAGAAGGAACGAACATAACTCAAGAAAGCAGAGCTCTGTTCCCATTAGGTTAACGATGTACATTGTGCAAAGGACAAAGTGTGTATATTAAAAAGCAGGGCTTGGGGGATTTTCAGAGCTGAGGGGAGGATTTCATACTTTGATCAGAGGTCTGTTTGAACTGATTTAAAGGGAGAGTTCAATGGATCAAAGAGCTGCAGGCCGACAACAGCAGGAGAATAAAAACTCTGTATGGAGAGGTTAAAATGGTTCAACAAAGAAAATGGAGCTCTTAAATAGACTATAATATGCTCAGCTATGAGCCTGTTTAAAAACCTTTTGTCTTCTACTTTAGTGTTTTTTGCTTCTGAGGTTGTTCTGATGTCTACACTGAAGACCAAAAGTATTCAGATTCAGGTTTAAAAGAATTTTAATTTTCCCTACAACAGTGACGACGGCAAAATCTGGCAAATTTAACCTGCTGGCAGGCCGGGCTATGAGAATGTGTGTTCAGTTACGAGAATACAGTCATGATGTTAGCAGAATAAAGATGAATTTTTATCAGAAAATAAGTCATAAAATATGGGGGAGAAATTTATTTTAATGAGAGAAAAGCTTCTGGAGCCTTTTCTTCAAAATACACAGTTGTTTTAAAGTTCTGTTACTGACAATAATTTCATACTGATGTGTTGGAAGTATTTCCATTCCTATTATGAATTAAGTATTATCCGTTAAACATGTACCAAAGTATCATTTCACAGATGATCAACATTCCTCATTTTAAGTTTTTTGTTGTCTTTTATGTTGGATTTCTCTTAAAAGTACTACTTTATTCTCTGAATGTTATGACTTATGGTAAAATTAAAACTTTCTTCTGGTAATACAAACAAAAATCATAGCCATACACTATTAGAGTTAACCTGATGGATTATGAATCTAAAGTCCAAATAAGTAAAAGCTGTAAAACACGCCTGCCAAACAAAATGGCAGCACGGGGCATGATGACATCACTCTGAACTACCCAAGGAGTGCAATGGTGAAAGAAAAAAAAAAAAAAGGAAACCACTGTTTCAAAAAACAAAAATTACACTAGCACTAGGTTTTTGTTTGGATGTGTTTTGAAAAGCACTCATCCTTTTTGAAGAAACTAAGTTAGACCATTTTCAGTCATGTTTTAAAACCTCAAAACAAACATTGCGGACTTCCAAATGAGCAAAATGTGCTTTTTTAAAAGAGGCATTTTCTCCGTTTCAGATTTCCTCAGTGGTTGGCAGTCGGTACCAGCATTTTACAAAATGACTTTTTATCTTTTATCCCACTGAGTTCTTAAAGCAAAATAAATAAATAAATACAAAAAAGTCCCAGAATCTTATTAAATGATCGACTTTTTCTTTGCGCCGGGTGCAATGGCAATATTACCAGGCTGTTTTGGAGAGCATTATTTATCCCAGGAACACTGACAGCGATCAATAATGCATTTGTTCATGCAGTGTTACCAAGCAGCTGCTATTACAGAATGAGATTGTTCCAGGTGGACGGTTACAGGAAAAGACAAAGTACCCCGGATAGTTCCAGCACTTAAGTAAAGTTTAATTAAAAAAAAAAGGAGGAGGAATTGTAAGAAAACAAGTGAAGAATAAAGACGGAGAGGATGATGAAAGAATTAGCAGAAGGTAAAACTAAAACTTTCACTTCACTTAGAAGTGACTGTAAAGCTGCATTAATGCTGCCAAAGGTTTGTATTTCAATCTTAAATTAGCTTGAGTTTCATCTTAAACCGGTGGATGAATGTGTATTTAACAAGGGGCGAGCTAAGATGGACTGTTAGCGTCTATATTTAAGCAACACGAGACCCAAACCAATCAGAATCAGTTTTATTAGCAAAGATTGTTTTCACAAACAAGGAATCTGACTTCAGCTTCAAGCGCTCGCTTCGTACCGACATTAATTAACTAATCAACTTAGATTTGAATTTCTTTTAACAAGCATTATAGCATTATAAAAAAAACTACATGTGTACAACTTCAGAATATATGGGGACTATGATGAGGAAAAATATGTAATACCAATAATTCAGATCAAAATCACAGGACAGGTGTGAGAAAAAAATTATTATTACATTTATTTAATCTTGAAGCCTTTGCCTTAGCTTCAGAGACAAACACTAAATACAAAAAAAAAAAAGATTAAATTCCTTCCAATTCTTGATAAATCCTTCCGTACAAGAATTCATTTCATACATTCCCATTCCTCTGGGTCCTTGTTTTGCCACCTCCTCATAATGTTTTTTTTAAACTGTGTGCCACTTTTATTTTATGAAAACTATTTCTATTCTAATAACTGCACAGTATCTCTATGTTATAATCATGTACAGTTTATCATTATTACTTTTATTGTTAATCTTTTGCTGTCAACCTATACATTTAATGCTGCTATTACACCTGAATTTATAAAAGGATATTTCTACTGTATTTTTTAATAAGTGTACAGTATTACTTTCCTATGCTGTACATTTGCACGGCACAGTTTCTTATTCTTTTCTGTTTTTATGTCTTTGCACTGACATGCATCCTTTTATTTTCTATATTATATTTTTACATTATATATTTCTATTCTAAATTACATGAACGCTTTTTGCTACAATGAATGAATGTACCGAGACTACACAAGAAAGATTATAGAAATTATTTCAAAATTCTACTGCACTATTTTGCCAGAAATCCATCCATATTTTTAAGCAAAGACCGTTAACAAATTTTTATATGGAAATATGAAAAGGAATTGGTCATTTTAACTTTAAAATAATTTCCAGTCAGCTTGATCAGAATAAAACATTAAAACTTGATTTCTTTCATGAATTTTGGTCATTTACCTTTCAGGTTCACACAGACCTGGTTTAGTTTTTGACTAAATGCAGCCTGACACATGGTTCCTCCATCCACGCTTGACCCCTACTGGACATTTCCCACATGTTGACAGGGCGGCAAAGATTACAAGACACGGGTCACCAAATATGGCAGGAAAGGTGTAAACAAGAGAGAAATGGTGGGCCATTTTCTGTGTCTTCTGGCGACTCGTCTTCCAGCCATAAGGGCGTCCGCGGGGATGCCGGTATGTGGAGCAGGCGTTGCTAATGTCTCCAGTCAAACTCCCATTGCTTTGGTTCTTAATGAACCGAACGCACTGCAAAGTTTGATAGATGGTTGCTAATTTCTAGTTGCTTCCCCTCAGTGGCTGGAGCTCAGAGGTGGAGCCAACCTTTGCTCTTGTAAAGCCCCAGGAGTAAAACGTGATGGATGCTCTCTCTGTGTGTGTGTTTGTTTTTAGAAGGGATTATTTACCTGAATTCAACACCCACAATAAAACCACTAATATTTGACGAAATGTTTCACATAGAGCTGTTCTGAATCAGATAAAATGTAAAACTAAAAACATGTATCCATAAAAGTTTATTAGTATTTTAATGGGAGTAAATGGAACAAAACCGCAATTCTGATCAGCCAGTTTAAAAGCTGTACAGTCAGTTTAAATACATTTTTTCATTAAGCCCACATTTTTGTATTAATTTGTTTTTAACTGATGATATTTAATATTCTAATCTTAAAGGTTGTGTGGAAGAAAATCATAATAAATATGATTAGATATGTTTCACTTACTGAATAAAGTTACTAAAATAAATCAAAGGTTTAAATGTTTTTCTATTTTAATGAATATGTGTCATTTATAATATTTTGACCAAAATCTGTGCTCATAATTTTGTTCTGCAAATAACCGATGGACAACTTGTTTAAGGTGCCACTGATACAGTGGCGCCCTGGGCAGACAGCCACATTGTCCTTTTAAAAAAAGAAAAGCAATGCTGATAACCAAGTGTGAGACACTGAATTTATTAGTTTGTTTATTTGTTTTACTGTTTTTGTGTATTATAGTTCACAGGTATCCCACTCAATTTGTTTGTTTATAATAATAAGTTCATTCATTCTTCATTGTAGTTTGTTCATTCCTTCAGAACTTGGTTTTGTGTCTGTCGCCTACCTTGATCTTTGGTACTCATATTCCCTATATGTCACTGAATGTGAGTTTTATGTGTGTTCTTTGAACATGCCTTTTTGCAAGGCAGTGCACTGTTTTCGTTCTGCTGAGGAGCGTTGGGCACCGAGTGTGACAGGCTGAAGTTTTGTGTTAAGGTAAGTAAAACCTTTTTTTCAAAGACAACTCCGGATGTCATCTGTGTCTGATCCAGCAACATAAACCTTCTTGCAAAATGTAGATCATCTAAAAAAGGAAGCTGATACGTAGTTTATTCGGCCTCTTCATTTTTAGAAAATTATTGGTTTGTAAAATAGTGTTTTATTTTGTGTCATTTTATTGTAACATCATAAATTTACCAAAATAAAGCTAATCTGATTTGATTTGTCTCTGGCAAAAGTTAATATATATCCATTTTTAATCAAATTCATTTCACTTTCCTTCATAAACAAATAATTTAACAGAAAATTTAAAGAATCCAAGAAAATATCTACAGGTTAGGGTTAAATTAAAAAAATTTAATCAGATTGATCACACTCTCCTTCTGCCGCACTCCAAGCAATTAAAATGCAAGAACTTATCTGATTTTTCTCTGTAGCAGAAAGCAGGTAATGGAGTTTCTCAGTAAAGGGAAACTTGCTCCACTACACCTGCATGTAAGTAGTAGCAAACTTATTCAGGGGACAACTGACAGATAAAATATCATTTATTTTCTAGCTTTTGGGTGCCCCACACCTTTGCGATGCACTCATGTCAAAAACTGCCACTGCATGAAGGTTTTAATAACATTTTTAAGAAAATGTGTTATTGTCTCAAACTAGCATGTCTGATGATCCCCAGTTTTCCATTCTTTTATATTCAGGAAGCTTTAAAGGAAGTCATTTTGTTTTTGTTCCTCTGCATTCATTTCCTCTGGAACTCGTGCGATGAGGCGACAGTGGCTTGTCCTCATCCAGCTGAGTGGCCGGTGTAATTTGTGCATGTGAAATGTCAAGCTCGTACATGTAGATGTTTACACACAGACTAGTGACGCAATACAAGAAAGCTGAAAAGTGTTCAACTTATGTTGCCATCATGGAAAACCTTCATCTTTTACTGTCATTTGTCATTCCTCGTGTGTCGAATCATAACGTGCTGCTTGAACTCGGTAACCCTCCAATGGAGGAAGGCTGTTAGGTCAAGATAGTAGTTCAATTAATCTGCGCTATGTCATATTAACAGCATAACATTTTTAGATTAATTGCATGTAAGTGTGTTAATGTTGACAATCCTAGTTTTTAGCTTTGCCCTATAAAATACTGTCTGCACTTTGTCAGCCAGTGCCTTGTCCTAAAGGGGTATTTTATTTCTAAAAAAAATGGTGGAAACTTTCACAACTTCACTATAATCTATGGTTTACCACATATTTGTTGACCTTGAGTCTCTTATCAGGACAAATATGAGTGTATTTGTGTGAGAGGAGCTTGAGAGAATACAGACACTTTGACTTACCCCTGCTTCACTGCCTTGTTCTTGCTCACATTGATGGTGGTGATGGAATGCTTGGCGCCGGACTGCACCTCCCAGTCTACCTTCCACTGAGCGTTCTTGGACTTGGTCTGCAGCAGGTTCACCCCTTTCTTCGCTTTGACCCTGCGAGGAAACGGCAGGGGAGGAAAAAGAACGGCACCAGTCAGTATTATTACAGGGTATGATTTATGTGGCGGGTCGAGGGTGAGTGCCCCCTGTGCGTGCAGCGGACCTCCACCTTGTGTTGCATCACAGCAAAAGCAATTCCACAGATGAATCAGCAGTAGAGATGAATGGAGATGGCAGAGCGGTGATGCATGAGGCCGGTGGGCTGGGACCAGTGCATGTCAGGCTGTTTGCCAATGCTTCCACAACCCCTCATATAGAAGCCACTGGGCATTTCTACATTATTAACTAGCAACATTTGAAGGTTCTATTCATATGCCGGGTGGACTTGTGTATCATTGCACCTGCATTGCAATTTTTTTTCTTTCCAATTTCAATCGTTTGAGTTTCTGACTCTAAAATATAATATTCTGTTCTTGGGAAATCTTGCTTTTCTAACCTTTAGCTCCATGGGGAGAATCTCCTGCAGAGGGGAGTCAAGGTCAAAGAGAGGACATGTTTGATATTTTAGCTCAAACATCCTACAAAAGTGAGAATGTTTGAAACTTCAGGAATTTACACTAAAATCGACCAAAACGTGAATGGAACAGATTGAACACTGAATATTTTACTGGCACAAGGGACGCTTGTTTTATTTAATTAAAACCAAATTTGCTTCACTGTACAGCTAAAATAAATTATGTAAAGAGGAAGTTCATGATTTATGGGAAACACATATTTCAATTTGAAATAATAATTAAAAAAACTTTATTTTTGTACATGGCCAGCCCTGGTTTAAGGATAATAAATGCAGAACATTAACAGTATGCTACTTTGCATCTCCATGCCACCTATAATTATGCTTACCAATCTAAATACAAGCAGAGACATGCATGCATGGATGCACACACCAATTTACATAAGAACCAACATATGCTGCACATTCAGTAGTTTGCAGTGTCTGGAGAGAGTCCTCTTACACAACATAAAACCACAGAGTGCAGCTGTATGTAACCACATTAACCTGCAAAACCTTCAGAGATTCAAATGGATGCCCCAAAACTATACATGGTGTTTCAGCCTGCTCTGAAAGGGAATTGAAAGGTGTAGAGGAGATGTTATGTTTGTAAATATTTTTATTAAATTTAGTAGACACATTGCATCCACAAAAGTATCAGTCCGTTACAGTATCATGTTTTCAGGCTTGACATTATTTTGCGATTATTAATAAACAATTGTCTGAACACAGCGGTGGTTGATTAACTAATTTAAACATCTACATTACTGATGATCTGTCAGAGTGTTGGTTTGTGGGTCGCCTCTCTTTTTATTTTTATTGAACAAAAACACTGAATTCTGCAGCACACCTACATGTTAAGATAGTCAAAGTCAAGCTAGCATATTTGACCTGCTTTCCTTTCCCTCGCTATTGTTTGTAACAAAAAAATTTTCCAGGCCTTGTTATCTAAATCATACTGTTGACAAGTGGTAGAAAAGGACTACCACTTTTTTACTTTCTCTGATAAACTATGCAGACATCTAAGATGTAGCGCATTATGTTGTCAACCTGACAACATAAACCAATGGTAGTCATCATCAGCAGTTTTTTGCCCTCCAACAGGGAGCTTGAGAGCGGGATTTCATGCGTGTGATGTCACATTGCAACGTGTTTGGACTTTTTTTGTATATTAAGTTGAGGACTTCTGTTCTTCTCGTACTGCCATGATTACTGCTATTCTTAACTTTCTTTAGCTTAGCCTTCTGTAGTCATTGGTGAGACTTCTTCACATCAGCCACATCCTCAGTCTGTCTGTGGTGGCTGTCACGCATGGATTTGTGCTTCCATTACAATTCCTCCTGGTTCTGGCCTTAAACATAAATTGTTGCCATCTTCCTGATGTATTCCAGCATCTTTGCTGTTTGGTCCTCTGACTGACTAGCATGTAATCTCAGAATGCAGAACTTGAGTTTTTTCTTGTATCACTGGCTTCTGTTTCTTTTGGCCAGGCTGTTATACCAGCAGGGCTGCTGACTTGCACTGCATACATACTGATGGGCTGAACTCCTAGACCTACCCTCACTCTGTAAAAATTTGCTTGTGGCTGATTTCATTGCGACAGAAACTATTTCACCCCACTTCTCTGTCTAAGTATCTATAGACTGTTCATACACACACAGTACAGGGCATCCTGGGTAAATACAACAACAAAAAAACACACAACTTTAGCACCAGCTGAAGAAGGAGCTTGTGGTCTTTTGCCAAAGATAACAGCTAGAATCTGACACCACTACGGTTTGTCTACATTCTGTGAAGAAGGAAGTTGTGCTCAGTGTCTTCCTCAGAGGTTTTGGTAGTTTTCTTCAGTGGTTCTTGATGCAACGCCAACACCACAGGCAAGGAGGTGAAAAGGATTTTCAAAGGGTTTGGTTCGTTTGACTCGGTGTAGTGTGGAAGAAAACCAGAGAAGCTGGAAATGTAACATATGTTGCAATTTTAGTCCCCAATCTAACAGAGTCTACCGGACTATCAGGTGGGAAAACACCATAATTTATGACCATCTTTTTACACGTTTCCACTGGTATTTTGACTGTGCTGTGGTACTGTATTTATTTCTGGTGCTCAACACGTGTAAGGGGGTAAAATATTTAGCTTCCTCCACGTATTCACTATCTCAACTAAGTCTGGACTTTGGCTAGGAATCTCCAAAATATAAATTTAATCACCAGTTAGAAGAAACGTGTTTGTATAATTAACATTTCTGACAGAGGCTTGAATAATTTTGAACCTAGCTGCATTTAACACACATGGATGAAGCTCAGCTTTTAGAATTTCTCTATAAAAATAAGCTGAAAGCTAATCTTGTACGGACATGAAGATGCTTTGAGAGTTGTTCACCATATATATACAAATATAAAATAAGTAAATGAAACAACGTTTTATATTTATTGACCTTCTTTACGTCAGTAACAGCAATGAGGAATTTCAGTAACATTTGTAATTTATGTTCTTTTCATCCATCCATCCATCCATCCATTTTCCTTACACCCTTGTCCCTTAGTGGGATCGGGAGGTGCTGGTGCATCTCCAGCCACGTTCCGGGTGAGATGCGGGGTCACCCTGGACAGGTCACCAGTCTGTCGCAGATGTTCTTTTCAGTTATATTAATTTTGTTTGTTTATGTAGCTACAATTGTTTTAATATTTTTTTTATGTAGTTATGCAATTCATAAAGTATATTCAGAAGTATCCCAATATTTTTAGGCGTAAATTTGTTAACTAAATGTTAGTGTGAAATTTTTGAGTTCCAGTTAAGATATTTGCTGCTCGTAATCTCTCCACACAGCCCCAAAACAAACATGACAAATTCTTTTTAAGGCTTTTTTAAAAGTTTCAGCCACATAATATTCTTTGCTTCTGTATATTATACCCTACATAAATCGCTTCACATCAGGTTATTCATGTTCTTTCAAGAGACAAAATCGTACCAACTGCAAAATTAACAAAATCCACAGTTAATTTTAAGAAAGTCTCTGTTTCTTCTCTTCAAAGGGTCATGTGAAGCAGAAATCATATTTTCAAAGCCTTATTTCACTCCTTGTTTTGTTCTTTCATCAAATCCTCCACATTAGAGAAAATGCAGTAATTATCTGGTACGGCGGAGATAAAAGAGAAATATGTAACGTTTAAACAAGCATCTTGATCAAGCCTGTTGCCTTTGATGTGGGTTGAAAAGGAGAAACGTAATACCCTCAGACGATCGCTAAATGAGGTGACCCATTTGCTGCTTGATAAGTGCAGCTTGTAAAAAAAATACAGATCATAAAAGATGATAATTACACATTATTGTAAGGCATAACTATTTCCCAACACTGCTCCTGGGTTAGGGTGCTACCCCAATGAATAATAGTTGTATTTGTATTCATTACCTGCTTTCATCAGCAGCTTATAAAAGCCTCTACATATTCATCATCATCTTTTGAGAGCGGCTGCGGAGAAGCAAAGCTTTTAATCAGACGGCCCTTTTCACAGACTCCGCTTCACTTTTGAACCACAAATGAGAGGGGATGGAGCGCTCCCTGTGGGACCGCCGCGTGAACCGGGCTCCCCGTGGGACCGCGTTAATGCTGATTAATGAAAGAGCATGGCTAATGTACGAGCCGAGCAGCGGTGGGCGGCGAAAACACACGCCCAGATTCTCAGAAGCTCGGCAAGTCCTGCCGGGCGTAAAGGCAGTGAGCCACTTTAGCTGTTACTTACTCATTCCAGGCTAACGCCTTCTGCCATGACAACAGCCATTAGGCCCGAGTCGGTTGATGGACTGCTAAACAGCAGAGCTTCTGGACCAGACATTCCAGGCCGGATTTCTGAGCTGCCTCCTGAATCCCCTGGAGTTAGCAGATTTTCTGTTTTGTTCTGTTGACCACAACACACCTTGATCCCTGATTGAAGCTGCTGCTGCTGCTCAAGCTATTTGGTTTTCTGTTAGCCAAGCCAGGTTTTGGAAAAATGTCAACGTACGTGATGTATCCTCCAGGATTTTTTTAATCTCTTAATCCATCCATCCATTTATCAATCCATCCATCCAGCTACCCCTCCATGTATCCTACCTTTTATCCATCCATCTGTATATACATCCATTTATCCATTCACACTTCCTTCTATCCATCCATCCATCACCCTTCGTTCTTTTATCCATCCTACTGTTAATCTTTCCATCTGTCCCTATATCCAACCAGCCACCCTTCCGTCTTTTTATTTTTTCATCCATCTGTACTAATGTCTCTCCATCTATCCATTCTTTCATGAAACCATTCCCATCCCTCCCTTCCATCCTTGTATCTGTCCATCAATCTGATCCTAAAATGAGACAACCATCCATCCCTCCATTAATCCATCCATCATTGTTTTTTTTTTGTAGATCTGTTTCAGAGGTTGAGGGTTGGGATGGAAACCCATGAATCCTTCTCCGTAGCAACAAACTCTGCATGTTTTTCCAGGCCAGAAACAACATTTTATTCCTCCTCAGAGTTCTGGGTCTGCACTTATCATCTTTTAGATTCTTATTCTTCTGGTTATGATTCATACCTCATGACTATAGGTTTAGGTTAGAATGTATTGATGGACGTTTTCCTTTTAGAAAACCATTTAACACAAAAGATGTTCTTCCTTATCAGGATAAACATGCTTTTCCGTTGCTAAGCATTCCTCATTTTCCCTCATTTGAAGTCTGTTGCCTTCCATGGAAATCCGTTTCTGACACTTGCTGCAGGAAATCCTGGCAACTGCCTTTCCACCATGCAATTTAATCTAACTGGCAGCTTTTAATAAATAAAATATGCAAACCAGTATTAAATCAAATCAGAGCTTTCACGTCTTTAATTATTTCTTAACGGCCCTTTAAAAGAGCACCCATCAAAAGCATTTAGAAATAATGACTTAAGTGGGACAAGTTGAAAACTGGACATTTTTTTGTGAACAAAAAAGTTCACTTTAGATCGTTTCAACTCTGTGAAAATAGTACACATGTTTAATAATCTGTTAAGTGGCAAGTTCATTTTCACAGGGCTGTTGAAGAGACAGAGCTTCAAACCAAAGTGACTATCAGTGAGCCCACTGGCTGCATGCAAGGAAAGGTATACGGTTGATCATGGTTGCAATTTAGAAATAAAATCTCCATTCAGTCATTTGGAAAACAATTTGTCTCATATTTTACAGGTTTTTTGGATAAGGTAACCAACACTATCAGCAAAAGAAACCATTGATTTAGGAGTTAGTTACACTTTTTAAGACGGCTGCATAATTTCATTTTGGATGAAATTTTGTGTTTAGGTTGTGCTTTCAAAAAAGATGAACATCTATTGATTAATCAGTGAGATTTAGTCGCTCCATTTCTAACCTCCTTTCTATGAATCCCACTATTGGGAAAACAAACAAAATTATGGCATTAAATTCAGTTTCTTTTGTTAATCTATTTTCAACTATCTGCTGTTTTAAGGCTCAACATCAAACTTGTCCTTCCTAAAAGCATCCACAGTTCCCTTGGTCCCGCAAAACCTGTAACTCACCGCCGATGGCAACTCTTCAGCGACAAATATGTCTTCCACCTTGGAACACAAGCAGCAATTTTATCAATCATCTCAAACACTTTGATATCTGTGCTGTTCATCTTCATGGGTGAACAGCTTTGAGGTTTTCCCGGCAAAATAACAGAGACATGCAGCTGGAAAGCCAAACAAGATGGGGGAGTCTGCCAGGAACAAGCTTTATTTGTTCATTTATTATTAAAAAAAATAGGAGCTGGAGAATTCATTGTGTTCACTCAGTGAGCTAAATGTTCTTGGTGACTAAAGGAGACTAAAGCAGCAAAAAAAAGTTAAGGAACAAAAAGCCAAAGTTCAAAACACATCTGTGTTTTTCAGTCAAATAAACTGTGCTTTGTTTTTGGAGCTGCAATTAAGAAGCAACAAAAGTCACTTTATCCAGATTTCTGTAAATCAATTGTGTCCAAACTTTCTTGACCACATATTTGTAGTCCAATACTTTTGGTTAGTTTCTTGTAGAAAAAGAATGTAATTTATTATTTTGGACGTTTGCGGTCTTAAAAGAAAGGCATCTAATTTTCAAATTCTCTTTTGCTCAATTTAATAAATTTATTATCAGTAATATGTTCTCACTTTCTTTTAAAATGCTTGCTATATTTGGACAAATCTAGTGAATTACATAAAAACTAATTTGGGTGCATTTAAGTGGTCTTTTCAGTAACCGTACAATTCATGGCTCTATTTATAAAAAGTTTATATATCAAAAGAAAAATACTTTGATTTGTACTTCAATTTTATCCATTATATGGAAATTATGTCAATAACAATTTCACTCTGATTTAAAAATAAAAAGTCAACCACTAGTTTTTCTTGGTAAAGTGTATTGATATAACAATGCACTTTACCAAGTGCATGATTGTTGTGAATTGGTGTTACAGAAATAAACTCAACTGAATTTAATTGAATTATTGGATTGACCAAATTTGTATCAGTTTTGAACTGCAGTTGGGGGCCACAAATAGCCCCTGGGCCGCACTTTGTGTAAACCTGCTGTAAATGCTAACAAGATTGGAGCCACTGTGGAAAAAAAATGAACAATTTTAATATAAAATGCTAAAGGCTGGATAAAAACTAATTAAATGAAGGATAATATCATAAAGATATAATATGCAAGTATGAATAGATATAAAAACCAACTCAGATAATAGTTCTTTATTCAGACCTCTGAGGCTTTCAGTCCGAATGTAAAACACAAAATGCCTCTTTTACATTTCAAGACAAAAAGGACACATGTCCAGAGGAGAGTTGGTGCTCCGTTGGGTCTGTGTGTGTCCTGTTTTCTAGCAGCAGATTTGGTTTGTCTGCATATAAACCAAATCATTGTATTATGGTCTCTCAACCACAGAGCAGTCTGACAGGGAAATAATGTCTGCGAGCTGCAGCTACGAGACAATATGTGCTCATGAGTAAGTTTTTTATCTTTTCATAGCAGAATATCAATAGCTCACATTTTTCAAAGTCCAATTCTCAGCGGCCAATAACCCAACATGAGGCAAGCCCCGCCTTCACATCTCTGCTATTCATCAACTAAACCATTACATGCCCAACAATCTTGTCAAGGCAAAGACCTAGAGGACTTCAAAATTCTTGTTTCCTATAATTCAGTTTTTATACATCCTCGCTTATTAAAGGTCTGCAGAGTCACAGGACCTCAATAGTACAGAGAGAAAACGGACTCACTGAATCCTGAAATGCTCTGATTGCATCCAAGCCTTTTCTTCCTTTACTTCAGGATGCATAACGGAAAGAAGTGTCTAATCTCTACTATCCGTTAATCCTAAATTTTATGAATATTAATATATTTGATGAACAAATAATACACTTTATAATGCAAGTCTGATTTGGGCTTCCATTGGACTGGAGGCATGATTACATTGGGCATCAAAATACAAAAAAATTATCAAGGTCAATCTTACTTTCCATTGTTATTTTTTGCTGGATTGAATTAAAAGTTATCAAATCTCATTTGTTTACAGTTAAAACAGTTTTTTAAGTTACAATTTACAAAATAACTTTGAAGTTAGATGGGAATAATTTTATGTTTTGGTGTCTGTAAAATGAGCCATTTTAAAAACCTACAGAATGCAAAGTAACAAATCAGCAGGCACTGCACCTCACCTAGTAATCCCAGCCCTTTACTTAGCAACCCCAGCCCAGCTCCAAGACTTTTAATCAGCTGGGTTTACTGCAGTAAGCTCTGTACAATGGCTGCTGTATTTTGTTATTGACTTACTGTTTAGAAATCATTTGTTGGTTGTACAGGAGGCTCCACTTCTGCTTTTCAAAGCAGTGTAATTGCGCATCTGTTTGCAGCCATTTTCATGTGTGAGTATAAATACGGAGTGGGGTGCTTGTCCAGCAGCAGCTTATTTGTACTTAAAGTGACAGCACGCCCTAAAACAGCTCTTACTAAAAGAGGCAGGACTAAACGGACTAAAATCTCATCATCTAATAATTTTTTAATGCAAAAAATGTAGTGAACATGTTTTTATATAGCCCATAAACCTAACCTAGCCTGTTCATGGAAGCATAATTAATTCACTTTTAATCTATTGTGCTGACTTGATCGTTATCCTATCCTAGCTTTAAACGGCACTTCCTCCAAAAAGTTGTTCAAAGAGCTGCTGTCTTGGATGTTTTAGCTGCTCTCCTGTTTTAATATGCCTGAATGAAATGAATAACTCATTATCAAGCCTCTGAAGAAAAACACCCTAAACATGTAATTCAATCACTAATTAGGCAGTATCAGCACAGACAGACATCAACAATATGCAGTTATCGTGGATCTTGGCAGCTGGAAGTTGAACAACTCTGCAGTTCAGTTGTTGAAAAATCAGAGCAAATTTTCTGCTTGGCCAATTTCAGCAACAATGACAAATCCCAATAGTTAATGTTAGCATTAAAATGGTAAGCTTCCTATCATACAACCTAAAAGTTAGTTTTACAGTGCAAACAACTGCTCATTTTATTAAGTTTATTCTAATACTTTGTTGTTTTCATATAAATATTTTAAAAAACTGTTTCAGTCGTTAAGCCCCCCACATCCTTAAAATCATCTGAATATGGAAGGATGAGCTGCTTAGCATTTGATACAGAATTAATTTTGTTTGAACATTTTCATTCAGTCAGAAAAGTATATGAATTTACTGTGTACTATAAAAATGGAAAGTTTCAGTTGCCATTTTCATACTAACTGAACATAAGCACTACAATGCCGCCATAAGGACTGCTAATGTTATCACAGTTTGAGTTAGCATTAGTGCACTGCTGTAACCAATATATGAACTTTTATTGTGCAGCTTAGACTTGACACTAACTGCTTCAAATATGGTTTAAGTACCAGTACTTCAAATAAGCTAAAACAAGCAGAAACATGCTAATGGAAGCAACAATTGGTAGTTTGAGGCAAGCATGGATGTTTTTCATAGTTTTTCTGAAATATTTTAAAGAAAATGCAGCATGGGAAGCATGCTCGACACAATGCTACTTGACACACTTCTGACTGCCGTTTGAAAAGCAGCCAATCCAGGCACACTATTCACTTTTCTTGGTGTTGATTGGTTGATCCAGCAAGAGCAAACTATACTGAAGATTGTGGACGTTAGCTTCTGTGGTAGTTCCAAGATTGTTTCCACTTTAAGTAATAATGCATAATAAGGTATGTTTGATGCGTTAACTATTAAGAAAGGCAGTTACAAAGTTTTTCCTAGAGGGTGTCTCAACTATTTGGGGATATTCTAACTCCTGAGAATACGAGGGGTCCACTACGCTCCAATAGCCTCAACAGTCACCACATCTCAATCCAGTACGGCGGATTGAATCCCATCATGTTAACATGGACCATTGTTAAATGAATGAATTCATGTCAGAACTAATGAGTGCGTCTCTGCAGGCATGGTGTATCAATTACAGCAGCCAGTGATTTAATAATCCACTAAAGTAGCAACGTGCATAGATGGTAATTTTTTTGCATGCACAAAAATTTGCCCAATGAGACCTTGAATGTAAAATGAAGCACTTGCAAGCATACCACAAGCTGTTTTAAACAAGCCAAGTAACAGCTTGCTAAAGTCCTCAGTCGGTCATAAGGACCATGAAAGCAGAACTTCCAGTATAGTTCAGTGCTACATGCCTAAACATGGGTATTATCTTTCTGTTTCATCACAAGGCTTCACAGCCAGCCTCCACGTGTGACAGATATACACTGGGGAAGGACTTATTTTTCCTCTGGATTCACCACCAGCTGCTATCAAACATTTCCTCACTGTGACTTTGAACTACATAGATGCTCCCTCTGCACTCTTGGGGCGAAGCTCAGGCTCCCTAACCCACAGGGCCGAGTTATGATGTATAGCCGTGTCTCTACTAAATTATAAATCTTAGCTGAAACACCCCAACACTGAATATAAAATTCAGAATCAAATCTTTTGTGCTTTATTAGCAACAGTGGATGTTTCAAAAAATGTAACGACTTAAGGACGAAGTGTACTGTAGGTGGCTAATTAAAGTATCTACTGTTCTGCTTTTCATTTGGCCATGCTGTTTTATAGACAAGGCAGGAACATAGTAAAAATTGCCTTAGAGATTTCAAAACAAGTTAAAATATCAAGCCGCTTTTTTAATTGAATATATGGTCTATTCAAAGGCTGCTGTCCGTCTGGCCTGGCACTCACCCAGCAGCAGGATTCTTCCTGTACATACAAACAAAAGGAAATAGTAGCATTTGCCCACTGCAAAAACAAATTATATCTCAGTAATATCTCAGTACGCCTAAAATAAGACAAAAACTAATTAACAAGTATATTTTCAGCAATATGTAGGAGCTTGTTTTAAAGCAAAAATCCCTTGATATTGATGAAAAAGTACTAGCTCCAGGGTCGGATTATTTCACTTAAAATAAGGGAAAAATGTTTTAAGTTAAATGATCTGCCAGTGGAGCTAGTTCTTTTTCATAAATGTTATGGAACAACTCACTTAAACCAAGCTTCTATATTTTGCTGAAAAATTATTTGAAAGGTAGTTTTGCTCATTTCAAATGTACAACGATACTTGCACTAGAAACTAGACTAAAATACTTTGTCAGATTTTGAATTTTTGCAGTGCAGGTAGGAAACTGCAAGGCCCCAGAACAACAGGGAAAGACGGATCACAGTGAAGATTTAATCTAAAGCTTCCTGCTGTGAGGTGGCAGTTGCAAACGTTAAACTTTCAAGTTGTCTTATTAATTTCCTTCCCAGAACGCCGGAACTGCCAAAGACGTTTTTGTCCGCTGGGATTCGCTTTGCAGAGAAATTCCTAAGGGAACGTACCAGGTGTGTTACAAGCCAGAGAGGAATTTGAGAGATGTTTTTTTTTTTTTGAACAGCTGAAGGTCAGAGTTACTCTCAGCATATTAAATAATGTTTAATGGTAACATGTAAAATATGTATTTTTCCCAATGGAAAGCAACATTAAACAGCTGAACTACAATGAATGTTTTAGTTTTATTCGGTAGCAGGAAGGATGATTCATACAGAAGCAGGATTTGGAGGTTACCATGGAGATCATCAAGTGTAATTTGAAAACCTTAATATCATCACTTACATAAAGTCCAAATTTCATTGGACATTTTTTCCCTACTTATAGGTTTTTTTTTTTTTTTTGTGGGCATTATGGAATTTTTTATTCTTTCACTTCCCTTGAAAAAACATCAGATTGCCATGCATAGCCCTGTCACGATAAATTTTGCTGGACAATAAATTGTCACAGTAGTTATGATAAATGATAATGTTTTTTTGAGACTATTTTCAAGAAATATTTCTATGTCATAATAATAATGTAATTACACCCTGTCAAAGCTCTATAAACTTTAATTTCTAGCGAACATTTAACACCGGAAGGGATTATAAATATCAAAAACAAAATGACAAATAAAATGGAAACTGAAGTCTCTGTAAACAAAATTGTCCTTGAAAAGAGGGGGGGCTGTTGAGGCCAAAGCTGACTGGTTAATGAAGGATCTGTATTAATGTGCCGTCTTGTCTACAGTTTATTTGTCTACAGAAAGATATTACACAAACAAACATGGACACTAAGTTAATACAGCTTAAGGTAAGTTATACTCAAGACTTTTTAGGCTGTATTTAATGAAATTTTAAATAAAATTTAAGACCAACTTCACAATAAGAAGAAACGGAAAAAAGAAAACAACCTCTGTTGGTGACATCTCACCCAAGATGTTTAGTTTACAGTAAAACATGACGTTTTGGTCCAGTAGAAAAGTTTCAAATTCCAAAAAGCTTTCCAGAAGTGAATAAAACTAAAAAACACATAGGCACACAACTATTACTGTATGTCTGGTGTTTAGTCACAGTGTTCAAAGTCCACACTACCTTTGCTTTAAAGCTGTATGTTTTTTACATATTTGTTAAAATCGTCACTATGTAGTGACGGTATAGCGCGAGACAGATAATCTGTGAAAAAATTTTAAAAAGAGCTTGTGGTCCTACTGCCATCTGCAGAAATGCACCGCACACAGTCACAAAAAGCCAATCAAAGCCAAAATGAATGTCTTAGCGCTGTTAATCATGCTCATGAAGGCGCCTCTCACACCCTCCCCCACAGACTCAAAATGATTACATCCAGGCTGGAAATGGTTCTTTTTAGCTGTGTATATGGTAGCTGAAAATTCTTTAGCTACCGTTTCTTCCAATTTAATTAGTCAATGATATTTTTCTTGCATTTCACTTGTTTTACCTTATGAGGAATGTTTTTAACCTCTGATCTTAAACTCTCTTAAACTGTAAAGCACTTTTAATTTTCTTGTACATGACATTTGCAATACAAATAAATTTGCCTCAGCATACCTTACTGTTGTTCAAGCTCAATATTGCGGTTTGCTGCAGTTGTGCTAATGGCAGAGAAGCGACCTAACCTGTTCATCTGCCATAATATTGCTAAAATAAAAAAAAAAACAGATCCCTTTTATTCACAGCAATATGCAGTCAGGCAGACTTAAAGTCAGTTATATGCATTCCAATCCGTTTCCTGATTGGATATTGGAAGGAATTTTCTGTTTCCAGAACTTCTGGTCACTAGATATGGCTGAATCAGCCAATTTCTGAATGCATTTCCAGTCAGAAATCATTTAAAGAGCAGCCCAGATCTCAGAAGTATTGCGCCACAAATAAATGCACATTGTCTGCATTAAACTACAGCAGCAGTTCTATTTAAACATTTGCAATCTGAAAGTTTAGCGTTTGTTTTCGCTTGAACTGCTTTCCCAATGGAGTCCCCATAGATTGGCTCCACTGCTGCTCAGCTGAATCTAATTTTCAGTGGTAACTAATGAAAAGTCAGAGTGCCACTATGGGGCTCTGTTAAAGGATTGCATCATCATTTGTACTGATAGCAGTGAGCAAGTGAGGGAATACGTCTGACAGGGTAAAATGATTGTAATGCTTTTAGATTAAACAAAGATTTGTCACCGTGTTGGGCATATTCTTTGTGATGCAACCATTATATGCGTTTGCAGACCCACCAAAATCAACTGCGGTGTGGGTTTCATGGGAGTTTTTGATCATCAAATGGACCAGGAGCTCCTTCCAATCTGTCAACCAAGACAGATTGAGCTGTGGTATCTGGTGTTCACAAGTGGCTTGTTACTCTGCCGACCGGGACGCAGCGTAAACACACGTTTGATCGCGGATGGCTGTGACAACGGTTCACCAAACGCTTGTCGTGCCGCCGCCGATGAAAGCAACACTGATGGATGGAGTCGGGCGTCACCGCCGTCCCTTAAGTGATGCGCAGATGAAAGTAGAAACGTAAATAAACAACTGAAATGTCAGCACTCGGATGTCTCAAAGGCATTAACTGCACTCGCTTTTACATTGCAACAGAAACAAGACCCCCTTCCACACAACAAGCTAAATTTGGCCAGCAAAGCCTTTCTGTGGCTCCGATGAGGGGCCACTTTACAAACTGTTTTTGCCACTTTGTGTTATTTCAGATGCAACCAGTTCCATTCCATGTAAGACTGCATTATTTAAAAGAAGTGCAGATTTCTTTCTGACCTTGGTCTTATATTTGAGGAGCTTTTATGTCTGCAATGACATCAGATTCCTCTAATGCACAAACTTTCAGCCTTTCAGCAACTTTAAAAGCAGAAACAGTTTGTTACTTGTTTGGGAAACTTTATGGACCTATTTAATCAACCATGCATCTCAAACAAACCATTTGCCCCTGACCATGCAGTTTCTTACAGACAAATACACCACCTGTTCAAGCAGCTAAAGACAACAGAAGTTTTGATTCCATTAACCATAGAAATGCACAAATTCAATTTACTGGAATAAATTTGCTTAATGGAAACATGACAATAAAAAAAAAGAAACATGTTTTTCAAAAATGAGGTTGTTTTTCAGCATTTCACAAAACTGCACTGGAAACACGAGCCATGTGATCAGCAGCCGGAAGTTACTACTGTCAGAAACAACAAAAATGACGTCAGGAAGTTGTAGGAGGATGATGGTGTGCTTGTTTTTTTTTTTTTTTTCAATCAATGTGCATCTGGCTCTGTTAAAAGTCCGTCCACATCGTTTAGCACTGCATTACCCACGATGCATCTGTTCATTTTGTAGTTTAGCTTACGTAGCTGAGCGAGTTGTTTTCCTGCGCTCTCTTGTTGTTCTCCTGCGCT
The DNA here is from genome assembly GCA_903067095.1 of Girardinus metallicus. Lineage (NCBI taxonomy): Eukaryota > Metazoa > Chordata > Actinopteri > Cyprinodontiformes > Poeciliidae > Girardinus > Girardinus metallicus. The sequence goes on along the minus strand of CAEGAE010069073.1, from coordinate 107 downwards.
CTCTTGTTGTTCGATGGCATAGAGGAAATAGCATCCACTACCATCCATCTTTAATGACGTGTGTATGAGACCTGTGTGCGTTTTGTATTATGTAAGTATACATTTCA